>CANNZV010003415.1:23-64106 GCA_947561585.1 Caprella mutica
ATGGAGAACATTGTCTCCATAAATTGTATATTTTTGGAATATATGAGATAACTTTATTGTAATTTTAATGCCAGTTTGCTATTACCACTCTTTAGTTCTAATTTGTGAAGATTGTCGGCGTCAGGGCAATTAATTACGAATAAAGTATCAAAATTATTATAAGAGAAAGGTATTCCATACTATCCTTCTGACTGATGAACTTTTTCTTTCACTTCCCACCGAATATCCGCTGCATAAACAGGCTGCCACATGTGTTTCTAATCAGTTCATTAATTGGGATAAACAAAGAAAAAACACAATATCAGGGGAGGAGGGAGGCCAGGCATTAAAATTACAATAAAGTTATCTCATATATTCCAAAAATATACAATTTATGGAGACAATGTTCTCCATTTTTGTCATATGAGATAACTTTATTGTAATTTTAATGCCAGTTTGCTAAATCCCTTTTGAATAATACACTTCTGGCTGAGGTAAACATATATTCCATCAATAAGACGACAAGAAGCACAAATAGCTCATAATGAAGATAATAATCCAAATAATATAAAACAATGTCTATTTACCAAATCACAATTAGCACTTGTGAATAAAATAATTTAGGAAATAAATTCAAATTTGAATCAATACATATTTAGACATGAGAGAAATAACTCAATTACTACTACCTGCAGCAACACAATTGGAATTTTTTAATGAGCCTAGATAACGATTAATAAATGTAGAAGATGATGTCCAAAACAATCTCTTGATGATTTCACTTGGTGGGGTACCTCTAGCCCAAGCCAAAGAGGATGATACACGCCTGATATCATGACCTTGAGGAAACATTCCAGGGTCAGCTTCATTTATGACTTCAGCTAAAATTCTTGATATTGTAGAAGGATGCAGAGGCTTAGACGTTTTGCTGTTCAAAAACAGAGGACCAGATGTAATTGTTGAAGCACTGATGTATAATTTTAAGCAATGAACGGGGCATAGAGATGGACAACTTTTCAAAGAGGGAAAAGTTACATTAGGTGGAGCTCGACCCAATCTTTGATTTTTGTATAAAAATCCTGGTTTCACTGGTAATGTCGCTCTATCGAGCTTGTCAAAATGAATTCCGGATCTCTCTATTGCAGAAAGTTCAGACACTCTACTGCCAGACGCAAGTGCAGTCAAGAACAGGCATTTCTTGAGCATACAGTAAGGATCTCCATCTTGCGAAAAACAGGATTTAGTCTTTAGCATGACAAGAACTTTATTCAGGTCCCACTCCGGAATTCTTTTCTGGATAGGAAGTCTATCAAGAAACAATGCCTTACCTAATTGCTTGAACTCCCAGGCATTCAAGTTAATGTCGTTGATAAAACTGAGAGGAAGCTGCAAGGAGGCTTTGTAGTTAAGAATGGTGCTGGTTTCTAACTTCTTTTCATCCCTTAAGAAACAAAAGAATTCCATTAAGGAATTTTCAGATATCTCATTGTCAGTTATGATAAGCCAGGATTGTAGAGCTTTCCATGCAACTTCTTGCTGGTTAATGGTTGACTGCCTAGAAGAGGATAAAAGCTTGCTTGTCACCTTCTTGGACCATTTCAAATCGAATCTAGACCTGAGAAAAGAAATGCGGTCCATTGACAAGACCGATGTTCTGAATCCTCTACCCTTTTCCCCCGTACAAGTTGGAAGGGTGGATAAGCTAGAGGAAGAGAGTCTTTCATCATTGCGTGAATCATTGGATAGCATGGGTGTAACTTTTGAACCCTTGCAATTAAAACAGCTTTCCCTTTGAAACTCTGGAGACGGTCTAATATCCAGGGAAGTATTGCGGGTGGAGGGAACACGTACACATTTGTCCAACGATTCCAATCCACCATTTTGATATCCACTGCCACCGCTTGAGGATGATGAAATGGAGAGACGAATGTCGGTAGGAGGCGATTGTAAGGCGTAGCCATTAGGTCGATCTGGAATGGTCCCTTCCATCGTGTCAGCCTTTCCCAATCCAACTTGTTGATCCTCCACTCCCCTGGTAGTGGATGATCTCGGGAGAGACCGTCTGCTACCACATTTAGGGAACCCGGGATTCGAACGGGTTCCAAGTGGATCCTCTTCAGATGACACTGATTTAGAATCTGATGAACGACATTGGTTAGATTTCTGGACGTTTTTGAACCCTTTGACCTGATTGTCCAATAAGCCACAAGGCTGTTGGTATGAACAATCAGGGACACATCTGTTGGGACAATAGGACTCTGAATCGCATAAAGAATTGCTCGGAGCTCTAATTCGGCAATCGACTTGTGACGAGAAGAAGTATTCCAGTTTTTGGCTATCCATGTTCCGTTTCCTATGTGAGCTCCCCAGCCTTGAAGAGAAGCATCTGTCCAAAGCATCAGTTGTCTTTGAGGTTTCCTGAAGGTAAACCATACATGGAGATTTTCTTGGTTGATCCACCATATTAGATCTTCTAGTGCCTGAGGATTGATGTCGTTTGTAGCATTCCTTCCGATCTTTGGCCAGTGTTTGAGCACGAGTTGAAAATATTTCTTTCTGATGCCTGCCTCCGGCAAGGCTTGAGCAGCAAAACCCATTTCTCCTATTAGAGACTCTAATTCTCTCCTTGTTGCTTCCTTCCGCATCTTTAATTGAGATGCTTTGTAAGCGAGGCTCTTTGCTTTTTGCAGTGGTAGCCGAATTAATCCATTTTCTGCATCCCAATCGAAACCGAGCCAAGTCAGCCTTTTTGAAGGGTACAGAGAGGATTTTTCCCGATTGATTAGAAAACCTAATTCTCTGAACATATTCACTGTCCAAGCAACAACCCGCAAGCCTTCTTCCAAGCTGTCTGTTGCAATTAGCCAATCGTCCAGGTATGCTATCGCGAAGATACCCTTTTCTCTCGTAAGTTTTAGTGGATGCCCCATTAACCCTGTGAACACTGCTGGGGCAATTGCGAGACCGAAAGGCATAGCTTTGTAACAGAAAGTTTTCTCGCCCCATTTGAAGACGAGGTACTTCCTGAAATTGGGATGGACTGCTACATGATGGTAAGCGTCTTTTAGGTCCAATTTCATCAACAATTTCGGTTTGCAGAGGAAAAGTTTCAGATGTTCTATCGTGGGCAGTTGATAAGTTACAGGAACTAGAAATTTGTTCAGTTTGGAGAGATCCAATATTAGTCTGGATCCTCCACCTGATTTTGGCACTAGGAATATCCGAGATATGCAATGAGCTTCTCCATTGAATTTTTCTACGACATCTTTCTTCAAGAGGGTGTTTAAATGAACTGTCAGTTCTGAAGATAGAGGTACTGTTTGATGGTGATGAATTAGAGGGGGGAGAATATTTCCGAGGAAAGCCCATCGCAAGCCGTCCGATACAACCTTTTGTTGCCATCTCGAACCTAGGAGCCCATTTTTTGCAAATACTTGAAGCCTCCCCCCCACCAAGCAGTCATTGTCTATTGCCTCTTCTTCCTCTGAATGAAGAGTGTCCTCTCCGTCCTCTAACTGAAGAAAACCGGAGAGACGAAGCTCTAGTTCCTCTGCTATTGTTTGAGAAATTAAACTTCTGTTGGTTTGAATTCTCTCCAAGCGAGGTATCGAGCCTAGAGTTGTACCTGCTGTCCGGATATCCTCCTTGACTGATAGAGCGCCTACGAAAGGTTGAGTTCCTCGAGAAGCGAGTTCCTCTTAAGCCTCGAAAGGGCGCGTTAGCATTTGCGAAGCTTATTGGGTGGTCAGAAGTTTTCTGGTATTGAAGAGGAAGAGATTTAACTGTTCCAATCTTTCTCGGTTGAGGGTTCTGGGCTTTTTCTACGACTATGTTGATAGAGTTTTTATGGAAGAGAGATGAGGAGAAAATGGATCCATTAATCAGGGCTCTTGATATGTCTTCATCTCTGATGGAGGAACAAGCAGCCTTCCTTAGTGCCTGGCGGGCAGTAGCAGCTTCTTCTATGAAAAAACTTGACAAACTTTCCGAGCCTAATCTTGTGTTCGATATAAACTCCTGAAGCTTAGGTAATGAGCTTTTAATCAAATCAGTAGAATTATTTGATTCCGAAAGTTTCCCGATAACATCTTCAACGAGACGTAAGGAAAACAAAAGATTATGGAAAGTCATTGCTCGTTGCCGCACTTTGAAATCCCTATTTCTCATATCTTGATTAACAGGTACTGTGATCGATTGAGGAATAGAATCGATTTGATGAGATTGAGAGTCAAGTGCAGGACTCTCGAGGAATCTCAACACATCATTGGTTCTTGCATCAGAAGAGTTTAGAGAAAACCATGGAGAGGGTTTCTCCATATGCTTTTGAAGAACCTCTTCTTTAGTTATTTTGTCATTAAAACCATAAGATTTTGGGATCTCAAATGTACCCTTCTTCCCGGAGAGCCAAGATTTTGAGCCGAGCTCTACCCAATCAAGGAGAGCACAGGTCTGCTTGAAGTGATAACCAGCTGAGAAGGATCTGACTTTCTCAAAAACATCAGCAATTTTCAGAAGTTTGCAAAGCTCATTTACCTCCAGAGATCTTCTCTTGAATGCTAACACAGGCAGATCATCAAATGACCCCAGAAAGGCATCATTAGAGCTGATTTTAATTTCATCATCGAAGATTATTTCATTGTAAGATACAATAGCATTAGGAGGAACAAAATAGAGTGTGGGCGTAGGCTTCCTCCTGACGAAGGAAATAATCTCTTCAGATAATGGCCACATAGGAATTATGGAAGGCCATATTTCTCTGACAATATCGAAATCAGGTGATTCTTGCTGATAAGAATCGACAGACGAGTCAGAATCTGAGAAAATATCATGGTCCTGGTTATCACTTGTGACATGAGGAACTGCCGGGCCCACCAATTTATTGTTTATAGTTTCAAGCATATTACTGATCTTACTCATGGAAGAGTCAAACTCTTGTCTAGAAACATAGCCATGACTGTTTCCTCCAGTATCAAGATTCCCCGTCTGTGATATGTGTTGATGTACTTGTACCGAAGTACTCGGTTGATGGTTTAAGTTCTGGAATCCTGAGTCAGAGTTTTTGTTTTGGACAAAATCTGATACTTGAATACAATACAAGTCTAGTATCTCCTCTTGAGGTGGAGATAAAACAGAAATTGGATTGTTAGGAGAACCTTGTTCGGTAGGCAGAGGACTACGAGTTTCAATGAGGTTTTCGACCATGTTATTCGGAGCATTAGATTCTGTGACTGTAGTCTCGTCCAAGTGCAGACTGGGAAATGAACTACCCAAGGAGAAAGAAATTGGGGAAAGGCTCATATCTTCTTGCGATATAGGAGGAAGGAGTTGGGCCGAAATATTAGATGCTACTTCTAGACATTCGGAAGAACCGGTCACAATTGGTTCATTCTGGTTCAACATCGTAACTCTTTCCAGCCAAGGAAAGGAGAACTGAGTCTTGAGTTCGTAGCTAGCGAAAATGTGACTGGCATCTGGTCTTGCCTTTCTAACCAAGGGGTTTATCCTCCATGCCAGAGTTCTGATTTTCTTTTGTGCGCACATTTCGCCATTCGCAGCTTGCGAAAATAGTTCTGAACATGATTGACATGATGACGGATTCCAGCTAAAATCAGAATCTATACATTCTGAATGTTTGATGCAATTGTGAGAAACCTTAGTTTTTGCAGAGATACAGTGCTTACATGATAACTTTATTTTTGCTTTAGGCATTTTTTAATATAAATATATAATTTCTCAGATTCTATTTTCTGGAATAAAAATGTTAGCTTTGTAAACAAGCATGTACAATTGGAAAGTCCTCAAAGATACTGGGGCGTTACTACTGTTAGCTTAGCAGTTTGGGTACGGAAAATTAAAAATAGAAATAAAACTTCTAATTTCTAAAATATTCTAAAAATAAAAATAATATAAATAAAAGGATAAGAATTTAATTCTTGCAAGATAATCGTACGCATTTCAGATATTAAAATAATAAAGATTTTACAACAGAATAGTTAAGTCCAAATAGCGACATGAATTATTATGCAATGTAAACAACTGCCTCCAGATCCCTGAGCAAATTACTCCAATATTAGGTAATCAATTTACCAAGTTGGAGAATCAAATTACAGAAATTTTGTTAAGTGGCACTGAATTCAGAATTTAAAGGATGCGTTAGAGCAGAAACTATATGATATTGGTTTCCAAGTCACGACTGATTTCCTATCAAATATATTTTTGAATGAAGAGAAAACATTTGGGAACTTTGTTTAGCTTCCGCGAAACGATCTCATTTTCCAGAATTTCTGCTTATTGGAAGCGTTAGGCATGTTTATCAGCCAACGACTAATTCCATATTCTGCAATTTTTAATTCAAGAATTGAAAGGAAGTGTTAGACTAACTACCAATAGTTTTACTAACGACTGATTCCTTATTTTGATTTTTTTTTTTTTTTTTTTTTATTTAAATTCAAAGGAAATTTTCCTTAGCTTTCAATTTTACTTCAAGAATTAAATGGACACGTTAGGTTAATTATTTCTAGTTTATACTAACGACTGATTCCTTACTTTGCAAATTATTCTCAAAAAAAAATAATTAACTTCAACAGAAGTATGTACTATATATATTTTCACATTATAGACCGGTAGAGAGCCGGCATCGACAACCTTCACACACGAGGGCAATTAATGAACTGATTAGAAACACATGTGGCAGCCTGTTTATGCAGCGGATATTCGGTGGGAAGTGAAAGAAAAAGTTCATCAGTCAGAAGGATAGTATGGAATACCTTTCTCTTATAAGAATTTTGATACTTTATTCGTAATTAATTGCCCTGACGCCGACAATCTTCACAAATTAGAACTAAAGAGTGGTAATAGCAAACTGGCATTAAAATTACAATAAAGTTATCTCATATGACAAAAATATCTAATATTCTCCTATGCTACAATGTTATTTTGGAGAGAATGTGAAAATTTGGTCATTTGGAGACTTTATGAGCCATACTATTTTAATTGGTGATGCTACAATATTATTTTTGAGAAAATTTCATCATTTTGCCTTGGAGAGAAATTCAGCTCCATTTAAAGAGACTGTCATTCCAAGAGAGATGGAGAGACAAATGGAGAGTTTATAATTCACACTATTTTACTTAGCATCGGCACTGAGGCACTCTTACTCGCTCTGTCTGTCACCCTCATCATTAGATCATATCAGCTCCAGATATCATATTAGTTCAATTAAAATGAAAAATACTACTTAAAGTCAATTAAAAGGGATATGTATCTAAAAGCTGAGCGGTGCACCAGAATATGTTACACCACTGTACGTTCTATCAGTAATCAGATTCAGATAGGTAATATACCCGTAATTTGTCTTTGAATTGAAACTTTAGGAGATAAATTTTAAGCCTCAATTAGTCGCCAGATAAACTTCACAACTTCACCCATCTTTTGCAGTCGGGCCACCAAGCCAGTCTGCAGAAACTCGTAAAGTGTTCGTAGAGATCTCTTATTCTGTTTGTAGCAAAATTAAAGTAAATATAGGGATTAAATCAGAAGTGTTCGTAGCAAAATTAATGTAAATATAGAAATTAATTCAAATTTGTTCGAAGAGAATATCCCAAATATCTCCAATATTTTGCAGACTGGCCATGGACCAGTCTGTATTTCATGGAAAATATTCCCTGTGAAAATAAATTCTGGCAAAGTCGGTGGATTTTTAGCTATTTATTCTTATGTTACCATTAATTTTTGGTGGATAAATGGATAAAATATTGGTGGATCAGCCAAATTACTGGAAATTTATGGTGGATTTTCTCAGCTTTTACAAAAAGTCAGTGGAATTTTGTGCACCAAATACAGACTGGTGGCCACCCAGTCCTTATTTCAAGTCAGGTAATAAATCATGTCCAAACTCGCCATTTTGATGGTGAGTTTTGACCAGTCCACAGAACATGGGACATTTTTAACATTTTCTGTGCGAACAATCCTTAATTTTTTCCTATATTTATATGTATTTTACTGCGAACAGAAGACAAAATGGAGGATTTCTTGGAGAACAGTTTACCAGTTCCTGCAGTCTGGAGTCTTGACAGTTACTTTGAGCCCTTCAATTGCAAATGGCAAGAAATATCTAATTTTCTACTATGCTTAGACAGCTTAGTATGCTACAATGTTATTTTGAAGAGAATTTATGATAATTTGTTCATTTTGGAGAGAAATTTGGTTTCTTTTGGAGAGACAAAAGGAGAGCCATAATATTTTACTTGGATTTCATGGTAAAATTCCACCGACTTGTCGCCTGTCGGTGGAATTTTTCTCCATTGAATTATTGAAAATAATATTCTGGCAAAGCCACTCTGGAAAATACCTTAGGCTAACAGATGAATTTTAGAGGCTAAATGCTGCGGAATCATCCAAGTAATAAAGCATGTCCAAACTCGCCATTTTAATGGCGAGTTTGTGACAGTTATTTTGAGCCCTTCAATTGTAAATGGCGAATTTTATCTATTTTTCTCCTATGCTACAATGTTATTTTGGAGAGAATTAATGATAATTTGATCATTTTGGAGAGAAATTGTTGAATTTTGGAGAGAGCTGGAGAGAGAAATGGTGAATTTATGAGACATACTAATTACTATTTTACTTGGCTGCGGATTAGACAGTTCCCATTAATTTATTACTTTATTTTAAGGTTTGCTAAACTCCAACAGAGTAATTAATTCACCGGTCTGCAGAATGCGTCTCTTCTTCCGCAGAGACTTTATTATGAGAGAGTGCTACTCTCTGACTCTCAGCAGCAGATTCAGAATTTCCCGCAGCTAAATTAACGGTAACATAGGAATTAATTCAAAATCTCCCGCAGCTAAATTAATGGTAACATAGGTTTTAATTCAAGATCTCCCGCAGAGATCTCAAATTTCTAAAATTCAATCAAAAACTCCCGCAGAGAGTCTTGGAAAAATGTTCCATATTCTGCAGACTGGTTAATTCATTAGAAAAGACCACTTTTTGTCTTTTTCCAGAGTGGTGGCAAAGTCAGTGAATTTTCAATTTTTAGCTATTTAATCCTAAGCTACCATACCATTAATTTTCGGTGGAAAAATGGGTAAAATCTTGGTGGATCAGCCAAATTACTGGAAATATATGATGGATTTTTTTCACCTTTTTGAAAAAGTCAGTGCAAATTTATGCACCAAATACAGACTGGCATGCACTGCACTTCTTTTGATAGCTTATAGCTATGCAACATTTTAATCATTTAATGTAATTTCGGTTCAGAATGTTTTAGACTCTCTTGACCAGTTTGTATTTGGTGCACTGAACTCCTCTGACTTTTTCAAAAATATGAGAAATAGCTGCCAACATTTTTCATTAATTTGTCAAGTCCTCCAACATTTTTCCAGTTTCTCCTCCAAAAATGAAAAATTAATGGTAATATAGGAATTAATAGCTAAATATCCTCCGACATTGCAGGAATATTTTTAATAGAGAAATTGAATATCTCCTGACATATCATTGGAATTTACCACCAAATACAATCTGGTCTCTTGAGAGACAATGAGAGTTAGTTAGTTAGTTTAATTAGTTATTATGGGGACATGCGAGTTTCTTAGCGAGCACTCATCGGTTCTCTCGCCGTACTATGGTTGACTCTCTTGAAAGGGCCGCAATTTACCTCGTGAACCTACAAGGCTACAACAAACTAGCAGATACAGAAAACTACACAACGTGTCGTGACAACAGTCATTTATCACTAATTACAAATAAATTTCACTTTAAAAGAAAGACTATAGTTCAGTCAAAATATAGAGTTTCAGGGGAACAATAAAAAATAAAATTTATTCCACCAACCCCAAGCAAGCACCCACCATACCAGAACTTACTAACTATGATGCACCGAATACGGCAAATTGGCAATTATATTATAAAAGCAGAAAAACTTACTGAGCAATTTTCCATAAATTATGGAAAATTCATTTATAATTTGAAAATCATTCATTCATTTGAAAATCATTCACCGAATTCATTCGTCTGTGACTGTACGAGAAAATATAAATAATAATTCACTAGGAATTAATTAATTCTAAAGATGAAGAAATTTTTATGCAATACCTATCCCTTTTCAATTAATTCAAATTTTTAAATTGTATTGCAATTATTAATAGATCGAAATGATTGAGAAAACTAATTCATGTGTACTTATATATCACGTTCATTCAAGATTTTAACATCCTTCGAAACGGTATTCTTATTTTTCAACAAATGAGAAATACCAATAATACACAGTCAAAATATTGTTAATTAATTGAAAAATTGAGCAATTCCTGGATGGCACTTTTGACAAAATTAATTTATTCTTTAATACCTAAGTATGTATCATAACATAATTAAATATACTGGTTCAAATAAATCACATATTACCAATCGTTAGATTTTACCCACATCCTTCCACCTTCTCCTCCAACCAGTGCCATAGGTACTAGGCATAAATAGTAGCTACGGCCATGCCATTTTTATTTACCAAACGGTAAATAGTTCTAGGACTTTTTACCGTACGCCACCGATTAGAGGTATGGGAAGGGATAATAACATCAAATATACTTAGAGTATGTTCAGTAACTGTATTTTCTTGGATTTTTCTTATTGTCACTGTAATGGGCCGTACACACGCAGGGTTTTTTAAAGGTCCCCTCCAAGCAAATATTTTTATTGCCTTATTCAACGAGGCTAATGTTTCTTATCATTTTACTGCAAACCGCATCGAATTTGGTAGCATATTTTTAATTTTATATGCTTTTAAAGATTTTTATAATCAAAACTCTACAAAACTTATTCTACTTCCGACTTACCAATTTAAGAAATTTTCAGACTGAAGAAAAAGAATGTACACCATTTGTTTTGATTGTCAACTAGGTATTAGGTTTAATAAATCCATTTAATATTCGTGTAAAGGTATAAAATTGAATGAACTTATAATAGAAACGTTTATATACTTTAGGAAACAATTAATATCTAAAATAATGACCGAAAACGCATGGTTAGTTTATAAAATTCAAATTTGTAATCTTAACAAAGAGTGTACAATCTTCTTCTTGAGCATCAGATTAGTGATCCGCTCAACTGTTGCTCACAGAGTATCAAAAAACTTTAAAAACAAATAATAAAATATTTACTGAACAGAATTGTATGCAGTTTGCAGAATAATGATCGTAGACCTTAGTTCTATTATATTATGTTATAAACTCATTTTTTTCCCGGAGCCTGGAGAGGACCTTTAAGTCTTTCCACTAGATTTTTTGCTAAGGTCCTCCTACTTTTTCCACGAGAATATAAGAAAAAAACTGTATAATTATTATATTCTTGTGGAAAAATTAGGAGGAGCTTAGCAAAAAGTCTGGTGGGAAGACTTAAAAAACCCTGCATGTTTACGCCCTTAATTCTGTATGCCACCAAGTCTGTAACAATGTGAGTCATCATTATTAGATGATATGTCGTAACTATACATATCGATTACATTCAAACATAACAAACAACTACCACGAATCCTGGTGTTTACTTATAATAAAATTTAGAGAGAATGTCCTGTATACTTTATCCACTCCGTTAAATGTCCCTTTTTGCTGAGTCCTTTGTAATTGTTAAGGTAAAACATTTTCACATGACTATACAGGGTGGCGCAAAAAAAAGGAAACCCATTTTCAAAGTTATTTATTTTACAAACTATCAAACCTAGAGATTTTCTAAAAACACAGTTTTATTCGTTCACTTTTTCTGCATCTATCGTGATAATCTGTTAAGAGTTTAGATGAAAATTGAACATCCAGCAGCGAATTAAAAAAAGGTAAATAAAAAAGGCTTGCGCGAGGACGAAATAGACGAAAAAAAGTCATAAAAGGTTAAAAGTTGGTTTTTATAAAAAATTTATATGTTTATAAAATTATTTCGCCGTTAATTTTTACCTCCTATTCGAAACCCTCAAAATGCAGCTTTCAAAAGAACAGAGTTTTTGTTGTGACAATTTTTTTAAACACTGAAAGCTTTACACAGGTTCAACCTCATTTTGAACAACGCTTTCTGGAAAGATTTCCACCAACTATAAAACCATATTGACAAAGTTAATAAGTTCAAAACTGAAGAAATCACCTTAAATTTGAACAAAAAGTGATCGTGTCGCAGGAGAAAAGAATGAACACATGAAAACATTAATCTTTTTCATGAACAGTTTATTGAGAACCCAAAACTACCAATCATAAAGTAAGGATTAGATATCATTTAAGAGACATTTCACCAAATTGTTAATCACGATTTGAAGAATCATCCTTTTAAGATGCATGTATGGTTCAAACTCTTATAACTGATTTACCGCACCGTCTAAATTTTGCAAAATTGTTTCTGCAAAGAAATGCACATTTTGTAGAAGATATCGTGATTGGTGATGAAGATGTATTTCCATGAATGAAAGAGTCAATAACAAAAACGTTAATTGAATGAAAAATAGGGTTTTTTTTAATTTTTACTACTACCATATGGAAATAATTATTCCTATTATGAACTTTTTTGAGTTTTTCGTCCTCGTGCAAGCTATTTTTATTTACCTTTTTTCAATTCGCTGCAGGATGTTTAATTTGTATTGTAACTCCTAACAGATTATCACGATAGATGCAGAAAAAGTAAATGAATAAAACTTTTTTTTAGAAATTTTTTAGGTTTGATAGTTTGTAAAATATAGTAGTTTGAAAATGGGTTTCCTTTTTTTGCGCCACCCTGTAGATCATTTTTGATGGCTAGGCTCTGCCACTATAATATTACAGAGTTTGATAATTACTAATAAGAGCAAATCATCGAACAAAATATCTAACATCTATAATAGGACATTAATCTATGACACTTACCCGATATAATTGGCTATATTAAGTCGTTAGAACTACCGCTATGATAATGTAGTACCAAATGTAACGGGTTAGTTCAATTATATTTATTTACATTCAGAAAAATTCAAGAAAAAACAGTTATTGAATATCAGTATATTTGATGTTATTATATTATGACCTTCCCATACCTCCATGCATTCGGTTGCATTCAGTAAATAGTCCTGGGAATATTTACCGAATGACACCGAATGGAAGGCTGACCGATTCTTTCGCCGAAACCACTTTCACCAAAAACCTTTAGCCGAACGACACTTTTGCCGAAAAATTAAAAAGAAACAATATATGTTATAAATATAAAGAGATATAGTCCACCTAAGGTTAGGTTAGCGGCCTATTGGATAGTTTGACGGCAGGGGGGGGGGGGGCGGAGTGACAAAATGTAAACTTTACTGCTTCTACTGTATAATAAGTGTACCTTATTTAGGTAAATAATTGCCATACTTTCGGCGAAAGTATTTTCGACGAGAGAACCGGTCATCTCTCCACTGGGTATGATAATTGTATAAGGGGAAGGGAGGTAAACTTTAACAATTGTTAATGTGTAATTTAATGGAATTATTATATTTATTTATTTAATAATTCATGCTCTGTTCATCTAAATAATTCTTATTAAAAAAAAATCAAAATTTTTACAAAGCGTCATCAGGTTAGAAATAGCTCAACTTTTCAATTATTAATTAACGATTCAAATATTGTATTATTGACATTCTTCATTCGTTAAAAATAAACCTCCAATCGGTTCCATACGGTATACCATTCTATATGCATACCATATACGGTATACCATTCATTACTATACGATATACCATTCATTACCATACGGTATACCATTCAATATGCATACCATATACGGTATACCATTCATTATTATACGGTATACCATTCATTACCATACGGTATACCATTCATTACCATACGGTATACCATTCATTACTATACGGTATACCATTCATTACCATACGGTATACCATTCATTACCATACGGTATACCATTCATTACCATATGGTATACCATTCCGTACCTTACCGTACATTATACATACGGTACCTTACCGTACATACGGTATACTATTCGGTACCTTACCGTACATAAGGTATACCATTCGGTAATTTACCGTGCATACGGTGTCGGTATACAATTCTGTACCTTACCGTCCATACGGTATCCATTCGGTACCTTACCGTACATAAGGTATACCATTCGGTACTTTACCGTGCATACGGTGTCGGTATACAATTCTGTACCTTACCGTCCATACGGTATACCATTCTGTACCTTACCGTACATACGGTATCCATTCGGTACCTTACCGTACATACGGTATACCATTCTGTACCTTACCGTACATACGGTATACCATTCTGTACCTTACCGTACATACGGTATCCATTCGGTACCTTACCGTACATACGGTATACCATTCGGTACCTTACCGTTCATACGGTATCCATTCGGTACCTTACCGTACATACGGTATACCATTCGGTACCTTACCGTTCATACGGTATCCATTCGGTACCTTACCGTGCATACGGTATACCATCCTGTACCTTACCGTACATACGTTATCCCATTCGGTATCTTACCTTACATACGGTATACCATTCGGTATCTTATCTTACCATACATACGGTATACCATTCGGTACCTTACCGTACATACGGTATACGGCACCATACATTATAATTTATAGGTACCATTCATTACCATTTTACAATAAGGTGCCATATGGTAAATATTTCTACTCTTTTGAAGAAGCTAGTCAGTTTAAAAAACGTTTAATTAACATGGGCATACGTATACCTATATTAACAGGGGCAGAAAACCTGAAAACCATTTTCTTTTCTATATGATAAATCGAAAGAGGGATATTTGTATGTAATAGACTTAAATTTTGTCGTTTTATAATTAAAAATACAATTCAAAAAATACAATCAATTAATTCTCAACAGAAGCGCCATCTACTGAGGAAATTTCACATTATACGCTAACTTTGCATTAATGTTGGTTTGTCTGTATGTTTTTATTCATGTTTTAGTTTACAACTATATTTAATCAATTCTAATTTTTATTGAAAGATTACTTTTAATCATTTACGTACATATAAATAAGTTCGAGTACTTCATAGGTATATTGTTAAAAATTCGTTGTTTAAAAGACAGCTGATTTTGTAAACAAAGCGACCGCAGCGCCATTTTTGCTGATGCGGAGAAATTCACAGTAACAAATTACATGTATATTATAATATAAATTTATTCTGTTTGTTCATTATATTCCACACGAATGAATTCTCATAAGTGAATAGCCTTCAACTAATTAGGCCAAGGCTAATATATATAAATCATGGGTAGTCTACTACCTATCTTACAAGTAAAAAGTACCAATATTATACATAAGTTAACTGCCCCTTTATTAACACCGCCAGTTCTTTGTTTGATAATAGTGAATCATATTCTTTCTGCTCTATTTAAAACTAGAAGCGCTTTATTGTTTGTATGAAGCTTCCTAGGCTAGTTATATATGTATTTAGAACAGGCTTCGAACAGGCTAGTCTCACTTTGTTTCTATTGAGTCCATTTTAGCGCGGCTCTCAGTCTCACAATGATGGCAAGTGTGTGCACAACTCTGTCGAGGAGCTCCGTGAGAGCCTATTCAAAATCACTACTTCTCCAATCAATACACAAACATGGGGTAAGAGAAACCTATTCACTATTGGTAAAACATTAGAGATATTTCCCATTGATTAATTTATTCAAATTGTTTCTACGTAATTCACGTTTAGCAGACCATCTTCAGTGATCAATCTTTCCGTCCGGCAGTCAGTCTTTCATGTTTCCTTTTTTTTTTATTGAAATAACCATTGAGATATTTATGGTGGGAAGGGTGCCCTAATTAATCTTCTACGGCCCGGGACCATGAAAACTTTTCCTCGGAGACATAGGGTAAGTTACGAATTATCGGTCAGTTTCTCATCGTCGGTCATACCAATAAGAAAAAGTAAAAAATGTTTTTAATAATTTAATTTTAATTGGTATCAATATTACCTACAGGTATCATGGATACTAATAACAATTAAATAATAATTATTCTTATATCCTTTTTTCTCTTATGACCGAAGATGTGAAACTGACCGATAATTCGTAACTTCACTTATTCAGTCTGAAAACGCTACCTATTCACAATAGGCATATACCTATTATAAGAAATATTTATTAAGCTTTCATTCTTATCACATTCGACACACCAATCACTATACTCGATTTATTGGTTTTCGTGACGTCACTGGCCTCGCCTCTTCTTTCAACCAATGGGAGAATGACCTGAATATTTTGCTTTACGGTGTCAAGGTTTAAAATAGATAGCTAGGGTATGTTCGAAATATCGAACAGTTTCAAATTTTCGATCAAATAGTAAATATATATTTAACTTATTTTTATGATAAGGTATATTCTTAAATGATCGATAATGTGGAACAGTTCGGTAATTCAGAATTTTCCCTATGGTGCCTAGGCCAGTTATTTTCCCCAAGGTATAAGAACATAATCAGGTATAGTACCTAGCAGACGACACAAAAATATGACGTCACCACAACAACACATTCCTTGTTTGTGACCGAGCGGCTCATAATTCCTCGTATTTGCATGTTAATATCGAGAAGTTTAAAGTCATTTTATAAGGGTTTCGTACAAAAGAAAAGCGAAAATGGTGATTGAACCTCAAAGTTGAATATATAGATATAATTCAGGTGTATTTTAATTGTACTTTTCTTTTACTTATCTATAAAAAATAGGGTCTTGAACATATGCTACCTAGCAGCCTAAACTAGTGCTAGTTAACTGCTAAATTGTAGTTCCAATGAATAACAAATAAGGAAAAAAATAATGGAAATACAATTTAACCAATGCCTAGTTAGTAATTGATACGAAAAAATTCAATTTAAAAGTGATTAAGTTTAAGTAGGTTTTTCCATCTTTCAAAGTGTGGTCAAAGTCGCCATTTTGAGTCAACCGGTGGTCACGTCAAACTATAGATTCAATCAGCTGATTACCATACCCTATGTTACTGTATCCTGATTTTCCCAGTTATATGACAATGCATATTGTACAACCTTTCTATTGTGTTCTATTGTAGCTAATATTGTTTCTAGGGATTTTCTCCTTGCCTAGTTATATTGTTTATTGTTTTCTTTTGTAATATGCTGCGCTCAGCAAAATACCATTGATTTAAAACCTTTCTGATGATATTTCATAAACACCATTAAAAGCATTTCGATAAAGTTGGGTAACTTACGAATTATCGGACAGTTCAATGTTTTCGATGGTATAAGAATAATATAATTTAATATTTAAATTCTATTTTACTTGAAACCGTTGTTGTTTAAAAGTTGTACACCATAGTTACCTAATAAATGCGGTATGAACGTTAAGACAAGCCAATTTTTGGCATCACTATATATAGGTTAAACCTTCTTTCACTGTCAAGAATAGGCACCTATTTTTAGATGTATTTATGCAGTAGAGTTTATAGGTAGTGGCAAAATTTCTAGTGGAAATTTCCTATGTTGTTGCCTCTAATTTGAACGTTTTTGCCACTATAATTTGAAACGTTTTTTCCCACTATAATTTAAAACGTTTTCCCCACTATAATTTGAAACATTGTTTCCCACTAAAATTTGAAACATTGTTTCCCACTATAATTTGAAACATTGTTTCCCACTATATTTTGAAACGTTGATCCCACTATAATTTGAAACGTTGATCCCACTATAATTTGAAACGTTGTTTCCCACTATAATTTGAAACGTTGTTTCCCACTATAATTTGAAACGTTGTTTCCCACTATAATTTGAAACGTTGTTTCCTACTATAATATGAAACGTTGTTTCCTACTATAATATGAAACGTTGTTACCCACTATAATTTGAAACGTTGTTACCACTATAATTTGAAACGTTGCTTCCTACTATAATTTGAAACGTTGTTTCCCACTATAATTTGAAACGTTGTTTCCCACTATAATTTGAAACGTTGTTTCCCACTATAATTTGAAACGTTGTTTCCCACTATAATTTGAAACGTTGTTACCCACTATAATTTGAAACGTTGTTACCCACTATAATTTGAAACGTTGTTACCCACTATAATTTGAAACGTTGTTACCCACTATAATTTGAAACGTTGTTACCCACTATAATTTGAAACGTTGTTACCCACTATAATTTGAAACGTTGTTACCCACTATAATTTGAAACGTTGTTACCCACTATAATTTGAAACGTTGTTACCCACTATAATTTGAAACGTTGTTACCCACTATAATTTGAAACGTTGTTACCCACTATAATTTGAAACGTTGTTACCCACTATAATTTGAAACGTTGTTACCCACTATAATTTGAAACGTTTTTCCCCACTATAATTTGAAACGTTTTTCCCCACTATAATTTGAAACGTTGCTTCCTACTATAATTTGAAACGTTTTCCCCACTATAATTTGAAACGTTTTCCCCACTATAATTTGAAACGTTTTCCCCCACTATAATTTGAAACATTGTTTCCCACTATAATTTGAAACGTTGATCCCACTATAATTTGAAACGTTGATCCCACTATAATTTGAAACGTTGATCCCACTATAATTTGAAACGTTGATCCCACTATAATTTGAAACGTTGATCCCACTATAATTTTAAACGTTGATCCCACTATAATTTGAAACGTTGTTTCCCACTATAATTTGAAACGTTGCAGCCACTATAATTTGAAACGTTGTTACCCACTATAATTTGAAACGTTGTTACCCACTATAATTTGAAACGTTGTTACCCACTATAATTTGAAACGTTGTTTCCCACTATAATTTGAAACGTTGTTTCCCACTATAATTTGAAACGTTGTTACCCACTATAATTTGAAACGTTGTTACCCACTATAATTTGAAACGTTCTTTTCCACTATAATTTGAAACGTTCTTTTCCACTATAATTTGAAACGTTCTTTTCCACTATAATTTGAAACGTTCTTTTCCACTATAATTTGAAACGTTCTTTTCCACTATAATTTGAAACGTTCTTTTCCACTATAATTTGAAACGTTCTTTTCCACTATAATTTGAAACGTTCTTTTCCACTATAATTTGAAACGTTCTTTTCCACTATAATTTGAAACTTTTTTTTCCACTATAATTTGAAACTTTTTTTTCCACTATAATTTGAAACGTTCTTTTTCACTATAATTTGAAACGTTCTTTTTCACTATAATTTGAAACGTTGTTTCCTCACTATAATTTGAAACGTTGTTTCCTCACTATAATTTGAAACGTTGTTTCCTCACTATAATTTGAAACGTTGTTTCCTCACTATAATTTGAAACGTTGTTTCCTCACTATAATTTGAAACGTTGTTTCCTCACTATAATTTGAAACGTTGTTTCCTCACTATAATTTGAAACGTTGTTTCCTCACTATAATTTGAAACGTTGTTTCCTCACTATAATTTGAAACGTTGTTTCCTCACTATAATTTGAAACGTTGTTTCCTCACTATAATTTGAAACGTTGTTTCCTCACTATAATTTGAAACGTTGTTTCCTCACTATAATTTGAAACGTTGTTTCCTCACTATAATTTGAAACGTTGTTTCCTCACTATAATTTGAAAAGTTGTTTCCTCACTATAATTTGAAACGTTGTTGAAGCTGTCTATGGTGAACTTGCAATATTGGGGGATAGCGCTAGGGTTATGCTCTTCAACTACGAGGTCTTAGATTTTGTGTTAGGTAGACTCGTAGTCTTCATTTTCTGTCACCTCTTCATTTTCCTCTTCCATCCGTGAGTGTAACCACCGGTGGTTGTGTTCCTTTTCGTCACATTCCTTGGTAAGTGACTGCATTCACGGAGTAGCTTTTCTGCATCCATGAGCATTGTTACCGACTGCTGGAAGGTGACTTTGTGTCATGGAGCCACTTTTCTTCTGACTGTTTCTTAGAGTCCCTTGTATTTAACTTCCTGTTGTCGTCAGCAATATAGTCAACGCTTTGGCTGAAGCAGACGTTAAACCTCTACTAAAATTGCCACTTTAATTTGAATACACCTGTAGGTTAGGTAATGTTAATAATTTTATTTTTTTTCTTAAATGATCGACCACGGTATATCATCCACCCCGGTATATTCCACCCTGGTTAATTCCACCCCACTTTACGGGTTAGGTTTTGTAACTTTTCTTATTTATTAATATTAATCATCTATTAATATTTTATATAATACTAAGTAAACTGCATTTTCATTCTAGCAAATTAAACCTTTTGTTGGCCAATCACAAGATGTTTATTTTTCACTACACATGTGACAGAACGGCAGAAGGAAAGGTTGTGTGAACACTCTTTATCAGTTGAGGTATTTAGATTTTCAATCTCAAGCTGATTTTCTTCCCTATCATCAACACAACAGCGATATTAACTGTAAGATGATGTCATATAGTACTTATTGTTAATTTATTTCATTTTGAATTTGGTATTTAGACATCGGGTATAAGTGATGTAAAAGGGTGTATTGTCTTTTAAATTCAATAAAAAATTAAAGAAATAAAATAAAAATTACATGCTATTTCCACCAGATTTTTCAGAGTCTCGAAAACGGGCAGTGCAATATCGAGATTGAGCAAAATCGGCAAATTGCGCGGAACATATACACTTGCATATTAAGACAGTAAATAAATAAAATAAATAGTCTTATATATTTTATTGAAGTTTGGGAACATGTGCACTCAATTTGTGACGTTAGTTGTGACACATTTGGCACAGTTTCATAAGAGACAAGATTTCATCACAGGTAAAAACAACCACCTCATGTGACTTGCTATACACTAACTATAGTGAACTATCGAGTAAATGGACACTAACTATAGTAAACTATTGAGTAAATAGACTCTAACTATAGTAAACTATTGAGTAAATAGACACTAACTATAGTAAACTATCGAGTAAATAGACACTAACTATAGTAAACTATCGAGTAAATGGACACTAACTATAGTAAACTATCGAGTAAATGGACACTAACTATAGTAAACTATCGAGTAAATAGACACTAACTATAGTAAACTATTGAGTAAATAGACACTAACTATAGTAAACTATTGAGTAAATAGACACTAACTATAGTAAACTATTGAGTAAATAGACACTAACTATAGTAAACTATTGAGTAAATAGACACTAACTATAGTAAACTATTGAGTAAATAGACTCTAACTATAGTAAACTATTGAGTAAATAGACACTAACTATAGTAAACTATCGAGCAAATAGACACTAACTATAGTGAACTATCGAGTAAATAGACAGCCAATATAAAGCAGTAGCCGATAATTACATAATTGATAAACTTTCCCCATGCTCATTTCTTTATTACCTTCGCAGAATGCGGGAAGGTCATATTTTCATCGGAATTTTTTATTTATTTATCATATTGTTATTCGCTTAACTGAAAAAGTGTTCAACCAAATAGCCTGAAATTTGGTGAAACGATTGGTCAATGTCCAGTGACATGCTTCTAGAATTTTGGGAGCGACCCGGTCAAAGGTCATGGACATTTATAACTCAACAAGTATTGAACCATATTGCATGAAACTTGGTGGGACGATAGGTCAATACACAGAAACCATTTTGTCAGATTTTGAGAGTGATCGGGTCAAAGGTCAAAGATAAAGGTCAAGATCATTTGTAACTCAATAACTACAAAAGTATTCAACCAAATTGTCTGAAATTTAATGGTACAATTGGTCAATGTCCAGGAACGATCTAGTTGAGTTTTGGAAGCGATCCGGTCAAAGGTCAATGTCATATATAACTCGATAACTCGAAAAGTATTGTACCATATTGCATGAAACTTCGTAGGACGATTGGTTATTATCCAGTTAGCAGATTCCTTAATTTTGGGAAAGAACGAGACAAAGCGGAGGCGAAGGTATGCGCTCTACCGAGTGAACATAATCTAGTTCTTTATTGCTTTGACTGTTATATTATTTTGTATAAATATTTTCTTTTATTTACAGGTATGCAAGGGACTATTTTTCGGAACCCATCGGTGCATGTCTGCAGCTTCTTCTTTCAATGTAAGTACTCAATTACAAGCAATCTTATATGATTATCTATTTAAAAAAAGCGTACTTTGATTTTTTTTATAGAGCGTACTTCCACAGTCCTCTTTTCTTCTATAATAGACCACCAAAGTGAAGTGAGCCCCGTTCCATCCTAGAATATCAGCGAAATATTCCTATGTTATTCGTACGGGGAGAAAAATAAGGCACAGTGACATCCATTACAGCAATGAATGCGGTTATATATCAGGCTTTCAAATATTTAATTAAAATTTTCCAAGAGTAAGTAAATGTTCAGCTGTATGGATCTCCTTGAGCCTCAATTTTCTCTCCGTACGAATAACGTAGGAATATGTTGCTGATATTCTACGATGGAACGGTGATAACCTAACTTAGGTATACACAATCAAATTGGTTCATAAGTTATAGAATTTCTAGATTTAAAGTTCTCGTTATGTAGGTAGGTACCTAGCTAGGTTTATAGGTAGTATTTAAAAACAGTTTGAGATTGTGAATACTTAAATCGGTATTATGTAACCATAATAAATTCTGATTTTTAAATATCTCGAATATCTGTTTCCTTGAATATTGTCCTGATTTGTGTTTAATTTCAGCACAAAGATGTCCACATCACATTCGCTGATGCTAGTCAGATAAAGAACAAACCGCCAGTGAATGACTTGGTGTTCGGCAAACACTTCTCAGATCACATGCTGGAGATAGAGTGGGATGGTACTTCTGGCTGGAAGAAACCAACCATCACCCCTTTCCACAACCTCAGTCTTCACCCGGCTGCTAAAGTCCTGCATTATGCCACTGAGGTTAGTTTAAAATTAGTCTAGCGTTGATGGTGAAGTTTACCGGTCTGTTGTTGTAGAGGTTGGCAAACATTGATTTTAAAATTCTCTATTCTTTGTATCTAAATTTCGTAATTTATCTAATTTAGTAGGCTCTTTGAATTAGAAACTGTAAAAAGCTATTAATATGAGTAAATGTTAATGAAATGATTATTTGAAAAGCTATTCTCGGTTCCTAATTTCAAAATATTACATTTTTACAATCCTTAGATTTTACGTACATTTGGATATTCGTCTCACAGAAATTCTAGTGTGAAAAATAAATGTTAAGCTACTAATTGATTTTTCTATGCGAGATGAACGAATATTCAACTTAATTTAGGCAGACATTTTGACAGTAGCAATATCCCCCTTCGAAAGTGCATCAGAAACGGCTACGTGAAGACTAATTGATCGAAAGCTCCGGTCGATTTTACATTGAAAACCCTGTAGTACTGACCAATACACTCTGGTAACTTTGTGTAAATATAACAAACTTAAGTTATTGGATGACATCTTGTGAAGTAAACATACCTTTACTCTTACAAATGTAAATACTTTAAATGTGGTCACCCATTTCAGCTGTTCGAGGGTATGAAAGCCTACCGCACTTGTTCGGGTCGCATCGCGCTATTCAGACCGGACATGAACATGAAGCGAATGATTCGGACTGCCAATCGATCATCTTTGCCTACTTTTGAAGGACCAGAGTTGATAGAACTCATCAAGAGGCTTATTCAAATTGATCAGGAGTGGGTACCACACGCAGAATCTTCCAGTCTCTATATTCGCCCAGCTATCATCTCACATGAGGTATTTTGCTGTTTTTTGCCATTTCGTCTAAATAGACCAGTTACACTACCCCTCCATTTGTAATTTTTATAATTTAATTTGTTTACCCATAGATATAACCTTTAGTACACAACTTGATTTAGCTATTTAATTAAGGAAATATTTATTGGATACCTTAAACTAGCTAGCTATAATACTTAGTATTAACTAAATTATATTATTTTGTTAAAATTAAACTAGCTAGTTAGTACATGTAAATTAAAAATATTCCCTTTTGTTGTTTTAGAACCTATCATTTAGAAAAATAGAAAAATGCCTATTGTATAGCTACATGAAAACTGACGTTTTTTCTCTTTTAGGATGTATTGAAAGTAGAACAGCCAAACAAAGCTCTTCTTTTCGTGATCCTTTCCCCTACTGGTCCCTACTTCACCAGTGGCTACAACCCCGTGTCTCTGTTGGCTGATCCTCAGTACGTAAGGGCGTGGCCTGGCGGTTGCGGCGACGCAAAGATGGGTGCAAACTACGCCCCCACACTGGCTATACAGGTAACTAGAGCGCAAAGCCGCTCGGTGGCTTAGCGCTCGGTAAAATATATTAAATTCATATTTCAATTTTTTTTGTTATAAAAATTCTAATTCAATGTGCTTGTGTCCATCTTCGTAACATTCCTTAAGTGACTGTATTCACTGAGTAGCTTTTCTGCATCCACGAACATTGTCACAGACTGGTGGTAGATGACTTTGTTCATGGAGCATCTCTCCTTTCTGGAGAGATATAGATACGTTAGCGATATAGTCTTGTGATTCCGAATCAAACGTTAAATCCCATGTACTAGTTCAACTGATAATTATTCATTGATGAACTAGCTAATGAATATATTTTCACTTGCAGAAAGAAGCAATGAAGAAAGGTCATGCGCAGGTGCTATGGCTGTATGGAGAGGACCACCAAATTACAGAAGTTGGAGCTATGAACATTATGATAGTACTGGATAAAGGAAAAGGAAGTATGTCAACATATGAATATAACCAATCTTTTGAAATTCAATGGTTTGAAGTTGTAGCAGTCTGAAGTGTTAAATGTTAAGAACGTCAACTGAATGGTTCCCTTCATTTCCACCAGAACGTGAACTGGTGACTCCCCCACTGAACGGACTAATTCTACCCGGTGTCACCCGGGCCTCTCTCCTAGAACTGGCCCGGTCCTGGAATGAGTTTGAAGTCACAGAACGCACTATCACTATGGAAGAGTTTGTGTCTTTGTCCAAAGAAGGAAAGGTGTGTGATGGACAACAAAAAGATTATTATATTTATTACCTTCGCAAAGGCCGAAGGTAATGCTTTAGACTGCATTTATTTATCATCTTGTTATTTGCATAAATCAAAAAGCATTCAACCAAATTGCCTGAAATTTGGTGGGACGATTGTTCATTATCCAGGAACTACTTGGTTATATTTTGAAAGCGATCGGGTCGAAGGTCAAGGTCTTTCATAAGTGGCGGCGACGGTATGCTCTCTATGAGTGCCAGTCATCTAGTTTCTGTCTATTTTTCTCTCGTTTCGTAACTAGTTTCATCGATTTGAAAGACAATATTCATAGAAACATTTTAGATTTGAAATGAAAAACTAAAAACTAATGCCAAAAATTAGTAATTTTTAGAAGAATTTCAATTTGGAGTTTCATGGAGAACCTCTTTTTCATTTTTAAGTGACAAGAAGGGTTAGAAGTGGTTTCGAGAAGATGATTATTTACTAGTTGAGTTAATTTATTTTGAAAATTACTAATCTGTTTCTTGAAGATTTAACTTCCGAAAAATGCTGAAATATAAACCTAGTTGTAATATTAAAATCTTTAAATATTGATACTACAACTACTTTAATTCGAAGTACATTTTGTATAGTCGCCATCTTGAAATCTCATTGTTCCTTAATATTTATTTATACTTTCAGGTTTTAGAAATGTTCGGGTGCGGTACCGCAGCCGTAGTTTGTCCAGTGGGGGAGATTTCCTACATGGGGGAAACCATCCGCATCCCCCCCATCGACCACAAAAAATCCCTCTGCACGCGATTCTACGACACCATCACCGACATACAGTACGGTCGAACACCGCATCCGTGGTGTGTGTACATAGACGAATAAATACCGTCGAAGGAAAAGTTAACTACCTAGTACCGCTTGTGATTTGTTGACCTGATACTAATCTTTCCATGACATTCTTGAATGGTATATGAGATGTTTATATTATATCTATAGCAAAAATGATTATACGTAAAAATTCTATAAATTTTTATGGATTCAACATGGTAAAAATGCTCAGTTGGTCCGAATAGCCGCATTTAGAGAAATTTTATCTTCATCTTTTTATTGGTTTAACTATTTTTTATTTTGATGTGTAATAAATTTTAAGCTTTTTTGCACGTTACTTGGCGGTAGACTTTTCTCTATCTTATACCCTGTAGATAGTATGTTTTGTAGATAGTGCTCATATGTTAATGTTAGCTTAAGTGAATAATTATCGTAGTGAAAATAAAACAAAAAAGCAAGCTCCAGTAAAGTTAATTTTAAAAAATACTTTAAAAAAAATTTACTACCTATCTCAAATTTATTCTCATTTTAGAAAATTTTACCATTTAAGTCTTGATGAAATTGAAATTTTTTAGTCCATTATTAACGGTTTCAATTTATTTGATCTCAATTTAAACACTTTCTGGTTTAAATATTTTCTGTCTATTCATTTTTTTTTTTGCTCAACATTAGGTAAGTTCCTAGCTATTGGACGGTTTAGCATTTTCTAGTAAGAAAAAAGTATATAATAGTTAAAATAGAAGTTAAATGATAATTATTATTCGGTTTCCTTCACGATCGAAAATGTAGAACAGTCCAATAACACGGAACTTACCCTACTGTACATTATTTTAGTACATTTCTCTTCGGCTTAAAATGTAGCTAGGTATTAATTTTAGTAAACTTTTCTTTAAAGACATTGCATACAAACTTCTTTTTAGTCAACCATTTTAAAGGAATTAATTTAACTATTATTTCTATAAGAGTAACTTATTTATTCAGTAAATTTAGATTTACTTTTGTTCGTGTCTTTTTTTAGTTATTGTTATAAAATGATTGCCCCCAGAGGCTCTATCCTGAAGTTGTCTGTGGTGAATGGAGGAGAAGAGGGTGTAGTCCCTTATAGCTCAAACTGTTGTAATTTGGATGTTGAATGTGATTTTTCTCATGTTAATCATTTTTAATGCTACTTGCAGTTTTAGAGGATAGCGCTAGGGTTATGCTCTTCAACTATGAGGTCTTAGATTTTGTGTTAGGTAGACTCGTAGGCTTCATTTACTATCACCTCTTCATTTTCCTCTTCCATCCGTGAGTGCAGCCATGGTGCTTGTGTCTCTTTTCGTCACATTCCTTGGTAAGTGACTGTATTCACGGAGTAGCTTTTCTACATCCATGGTAGCTACTATTATAATATTAATAACAAATCGTATACGTAGATTTAAAGTCATGCTTTTAATAGAATAATTAAAAGTACACTAGTCGCCTCTCCAAGAGAGTAAGTTATGGTGGGCCATGGAAGATTTAGGTGGGACCCCTCCTAATCTTCTATGGCACCACCATAATTTACTCCGTCTATCCTTTAGATGAAGAATTGTGATATACAGTTAGTAATAATTGTACGTACTATAACCTTGCTATTGATATTATGTCAATTATACTGAAAGCTTATAGACGTAATATATTCTAGGGTAAGTTCCAAGTTACCGGACGGTTTCACATGATCGAAAATGTGGAACCGGCCGATAACTCGAAACTTACCCTCAACTATGCATAGTTTCTTTAATTTGTTGTAATTGATAAACTTAAAGAAATTTACTATATTAGGTCAATTTATTGTCATTAAATTAAATACTTTTCATATTTTTAGATGATTGAAATGAACACTCCGATAAATCTTAAATAAAATTGTACACACCATTCTACTTTTTTTAATATTGTATCTCCTTAGATAAATTCATCCGTGAGTGCAGTCACCGGTGCTTGTGTCCCTTTTTCGTCACATTTTTAAGTCACCGTATTTACAGAGTAGTTTTTCTGCATCCATGAGCTTTACCTCGCTTGGTGGTAGGTGATTTTGTTCATGAAGCCACTCACCTTTCTGACTGCTTCTATCTAGTCCCTTGTACTTAATTTCCTTTTGAAAATAACCGAAGTGACAATGCGTCAATTATTTCAGAGGTATAAAGGTAGGTGTTTATTTCATTCCTAACATTACTTCGAAAAACATAGTTTAGATTCCAATATTAATTGGGCAGAAACATACTGACGACCAGAAAATGTACACAGTGTAACCACCTTTTTGTTCCAACGATATCGTCAGGACAAAAATTAGTCAGAATACATACTGATCCATAGTAAAAAGTAGCCTCAGCAGGTTAATTTAGATATTTGATAGCATTAGGGCTTCGAGTAACGGAGTAATTGTAGTTTTTCGTTTTTTTTTATCAGATGATTGCGCAGATTTGCGCAACTTACTTTCCTGCAATATTTTCAGTCCCTATTCTATTGAAGTATAGTCACTTAAGGTGCGTTCCCGTGCTTAAGAATTCTTAGGACGTCCCTCAGTTCTACGAGAACCAGCCGTTCCCGTGACGAATGGTGCGTTCCTGTGCCGAAGAACGTTCCTTCAAGGTACGAAGTACGGTCCCTCGGTTAGCGTTCCCGTGCAACCACTACAATGTGTACGATTCCGTGGTTTAGGAATTAATATCATCAATTAATTAGGGATGTTAATAATCTATTAATCACTAATTTGGTTTGGTGGGTTTAAACCGTTAAATTAATCTCAAAACATGTAATATTATGTCAATTAATAATTTATAAATAAGAACAGGTGTTTCTCTCGCCTTTTTCGTTTGTTTGTTTACGCTTGTGACGTCACGGCTGCCAAGAGGGACAGCTCGACGTACCATCTACCGTGTCGTCGAGTTCCATGAACTTGACGAACGTTCTTCATCACGGGAACGGTTGGTTCTCGTAGAACTGAGGGACGTACTTAGAGTTCTTCAGCACGGGAACGCACCATTCTGAAGAACGTTCGTCAAGTTCGTGGAACTCGACAACACGGTAGAGTAGATAGTACGCGAGTTGTCCCTCTTGGCAGCCGTGACGTCACAAACGTAAACAGACAAACGAAAAGGGCGGGGAAAACACCTGTTCTTATTTTTAAATTAATAAAATTGATAATTAACATAATATTACATGTTTTGAGATTAATCGATAATTAATTAAATGGTTTAAACCCACCAAACCAAATTATTAATATCCCTAATTAATTAGTGATATAAATTCCTAAACCACGGAATCGTACACATTGTAGTGGTTGCACGGGAACGCTAACCGAGGGGCCGTACTTCGTACCTTGAAGGAACGTTCTTCGAGTTCTTCGGCACGAGAACGCACCATTAGTATTAATTATTATTTACATTTATAGAACTTTTTATCCTTTCATATACCAAGAAACTTGCTATAGGATGAGGGTAATATTTAAATGGGTAACGTCTGAAGAAACTAACCAAAGTTTTGAAACACTGCTCTGAGATATCAAAACTACTTGTTTAGGTTCCATCTTTTTAATCCTTTAGAATTTATTTATTGGAACCTAGTGTTCCAAGCCACTATAATATTTAATTAATTATTTCAATAAAGCCACACACAGTCTGTTCAAATTAGTATGAGAGGTATTTCTAACTAACTGCAGAAATTCCGGTTGCATGTTTTTCGATTTAACCGCTAGTTTGTTGTATTGCATTCACACTTCATGATTATTTATAAATGACCTAACAGGGCTGTTCGGGAGATAGCACTTCTCCCCCTATACATTTATTTGATGTTATACACAAAAATAAACTGCAAAAGTACCCATTGTGGTATCGAATCAATGAGTTGAAGGAGCAATTGGGTATCGGACCATGCAATGAGTTGAAGGAGCAATGGGGTATCGGACCAATGAGTTGAAGGAGCAATGGGGTATCGGACCAATGAGTTGAAGGAGCAATGGGGTATCGGATCAATGAGTTGAAGGACTAAATGAGGATCGGACCAATAGATGATAACCGTTGGAAAAAATATATCATGAGAAACATCTTCAAACCATTTTCTCGTCGTCCACAGAATCAAGTAACTCTTCCAATTCTTCGTCTTCATGGCCATCTGAAAGATTAGAATAAACAGAAGTAAAATAAGGATCAGGAACGTTAATTACTCGGAAAGTGGAGATTAAGGTAAGCCAATCAGAAAACTCTAAACGTCAGTTTAGAACGTCAAAATTCTAAACGTCAGTTTGTTCATGACCTATGTTGAGTCCCACTTCAAGAGAACTGCGGTTGTCTCGAATATTGGCCTGTTCCCATGAGACATCCACCTTTTTCTAAAAGTAATACTGAGCCCGTAGAGGATTAGGAAAAGTTGAAAGTAATTGATTTCATACCTGGATTATCGTAATTCCATGGTTGAATTTTCGCTTCGATGGTTGATAGATAAATGGTTGTGGTGACAATGTAAATGGTAGCGTTGAGTAGGAAACCAATTTGCCAACCGAAAAGAGTAGGCTGAAAATAAATAGGTTTTCTACATTTAATTTATGAAAGTTACTAAAAACCAAGAAATTTACAATATTCTAATAGTTATTGAACAAATATATCTGTTTATGACTATCAAATACCTAGATATTCTTATACAAGGATAATTTGTTATTTATACTCGCAGAATTTCGCTTACTCTCATTACATCTATATTTGTATAATGAATAATAAAAAACCTTCTGCCTGTTCTATTGTTAATATTTTACCAAACACCAAAATGCTTACATTGTGTCTCATGATGTACTCCATGATGATAATTGACAAGAATCCTCCAATATTTGCAACAGAAAGAGATAGTCCAGATAGTGTCCCTGCGTATCTAGGCGTCAAATCCACGTAAGAACAGCCCAGTCTTTTACAAAGAGAAAATTATAGTGAAATAATGACACGGTTTGTGAAGTTCAAGGTCCCCTCCTCTCTAAATTGTATTACCTTATTTATTGGTTTTAACTAAGGTAACTGATTATAAAACTGCAATCTATTTCAAATTTGGTTCTATATATTTTTTGTAATATGTAAGGATGTGTTATTGTGCATATATACAGTGTGTCCGCAAAAAATGTATCCATTGCCTTTGAAACTGCATTATTCATCATTTCACGATAATATGCATATGTTGCATAATGTTGATACCATAGATACGTAGATTAATTTAATGAATTAAAAATAGTATGGCAGCGGATACATTTTTTGCGGAAACACTGTACAGTAACTCGGATAAAATTCGAAAGCATAAAATATGCACGTGTGCATATATGTTATTCGATATAATTATATGCACAATTCGGTCAATATTGGTACTTTGTTCATGGAGCCACTTTCCTCTCTGACTGCTTCTTCCAGTCCCTTGTATTTAATTTCCTTTTTACGTCAGCGATATGGCCTTTGGTTCCGAAGCAGACGTTAAACCCCTACTAAAATAAATAATATGAAACTGTCTAACAGACTAACTAACATAATGCTTCCCTATACCGTTTTCTTCAGGGACCCCTGCATTGAAAACCATTTTAACTGTGGACCCACGGAAATAAATGTGGTTTTAGCCCGTAGATTTTATCAAACTAGTTATTCAGATTCAAAAAGTTTGCAGGTGGAAAATTATATTCGTATATAATTTATTTGAATAATTAAGCACAAAATGTAATAAATTAACCAATTCAAGACTTAGTGTCGCTGCTTATTGCTGGTCTAACAAGATGTTATATGATTTTCGAGTCATGAAATAAAAACTTAATCTATTAGAAAATAGAACATTGAAGGTAGTGTTAATATTTCTTATGATTAATTACTAAGCGATTACTTGATCAATTTCTTTTCAGTTAACTGTGATATGCTATATAACCTTAGTTCTACAAATTTAAAGAATTCCTAGATAAATTTTAAATTAGAGTGGAGTGGAGGGGATCTTCAAACTAACTTTTAAAATCCTACTATTCATTAATTATTTATAAATTTACCTAATATTTGCTTGGATCTTATTACACTCATGAAATATCAGCTCAGAATACTTTATAGTTTTAATTCAATTACAAACATTTACAGTACTCGGAAAAGGAGATGTAACATACGTCATGGACTCATGAACCAGAAATTAACATCCGCACCCCATTTTACTTTAGCTTCATAGTTAGGTACTTACCTTAAGATTTTTTTAACCCAAAATGATCTTCACTCACCCAGAATGATGGCAACCCGTTATTCCATTATCTAATATGAGAAGTGTAACGACTAGAGTCTGATTGCAGCCAATGAAGCACAAAGTAAACAAGCAGATGGCTGGGACATATCCAGCTGTTAAAAAGATTTTTTCTTTTAATTCTTTGTTCCGAAGCTATCGTGTTACGGTGCTTTTGAAATTAGGTATAAACAAATATTAAGTTAGTAACTTGTGGCATCAGTTTCAGGATTTATAGGTATTTAAGTAAAGTAACACAGGTAAATTGGTGTAAATATGAAGTATTTGATTGTCCATTCGAACAATTGTTTTACCAGCAATTTACCGGCTACAGTTTGGTGAATCATTTAAGGCTATAAGTGTTGCCGCCCTTGATCTCTTAATTCGTTTATAATGACAATGAAGTTATTTGATTTTGAGATTGAACTGATTTCTATGAAAAATAGTTGGGCCGGCGTATCATGCTTCTGTGAGACGCGTACTTTCCTAAGACGCGTGCATACCTGAGGCGTAGTGTTGATTGTGGGTGTGGCGTTCGAACATGTCGAATATGTATGTGAGGTAGAGATGATTAGGTGGTAGAGTATGGTATAGAAGATTGTAATTTCATTTAATAATAAAGGGATATTAAATAAACAATTACAATAGTTATTTCATTAATTTGATAGAAATATTAAAACTAGGTCTTTCAAATAGAAAATCATAGGCAAAATAGAAATAATGTTTAATTTATGTGTACTTATCCATACATTAAATTTCATCATATTTTTTTGAAAGTGGTCAGTGCACATCTCGTTCTACAAGACCACGGGTGAATTGAAATAAAAAAGTGGAAAAAATCAAAACCTATTCGCTTTATTGCATAGTAGATTTATTGTACTCACTGGAGATTGTGAATTTAAATCGAAATAAACAAGCTGGAAAAAAATTTGCTTAATGCATTTGCTCAATATCCGTTTCTGTGCGGTTTACAGGCTACATTTACAGGCTACAGTTAGACAATGTCGTACAAAATACGACTCTAACAATTTTAAACATTTAACCACGGATTTTTTTCATTTATACATAATTAAGAGCTATCCAGCCACTATCGTCACTACCATAGCACACTTGCTAGATGCTGAGAAAAGCAAAAACACCACGCCCACAATAACACTCAGCCTCAGACATTCCCGACTTCTCGTACCTCAAGAAAGCACGCGTCTCACGGAAGCATAATACATTGGCTAATAAATTCAAGATCAACGACAATTAAATATATATGGTAAGTGAACAACCAATTCTAATCAAGTTCACACCTTAACACTTTCACTGCCAAGTGACCCACAGGTGAGTCACGCTGCATTTAAAAAGTTAATAGGTATATGTGAATTGTTGCTTGTAGATAATATGTTCAGAGATTTTGAACCTTTGAGAACTCTTCTGTACCTTAGTAGATAAGTGATTTAGGTAAGATAAAAATGAAAGGTTAGAATATAATGTTGTAATTAAAAAGTTTTTTTTATGAGTGCAGCAGTTAAAGTGTTTAAGGGGAATTGTGGTGGCTGTCTGTATTTCCCAAAGAAAGGACTGCATGCGATTCAACATCGTACATTAAATAATTGATCTTCATCATTATTTCTAACATAATAAAAAATGCATACTCTATATATCAACAATAATCGTGTTTGGCAACACCACATATTCTTACCCATTCTACTAACCGAACCCACTGCAATATGAAAACTGACCCCATATATGTAGAAAACTAATAGAAAAGAACCATGGTTTACTTACCCAGAATCATAGCCAGTCTTCTAACGTTCAAAACTGATATTTTGTCAGCAATAATCAAATTAGACATAATACGAGAGAAGCAGGTTGAGAAGAGCAAACAGGAAACGTAAGGTACACTAGAAAGTACACCGTTCTGTGAAAATTGAGAACAATTATATAATATTCTGTTCACAGTTCATTCCAGAAGAAGCTACAGTAAAGCTAAAATCTCATAATTTCTCATCCACCTTAGAGAGTCCAATGTGGTGAATTTGTGAAAGATACGTCGGTACTTCTGTCAAGAATAAATTATACCCATAGTTAACTCCAAATTGCATGAAAAGAACTCCCCAGAAAGGTTTGCTGGTGAATATTTTCTTGAATGGTATGTTCTGAAAATTTAGAAATAAATAAATGACCTTGATCTTTAACATGTTCGCTCCCAAAATGATAAAAATTAATAAACTGGTTCCTGGATAATGACCATCGTTCCACCAAATTTCAGGCAATTTGGTCAAGGACTTTTTAAGTTATGCGAGTAACAAGATGATAAATAAATGAAAAAAATGCGCCTAAATATAACCTTCCGTAATCTGCGAAATCTCAATACATATATAATCATTAGAAAGAATTTTCTAATATATTTAAAATATATTCTATTAAAATGGTAAGCTTTTCTGTCTGACTCCTTTTTCCAAGTCCATTATCCTTTTGATGTTTGCGATATGGCCTTTGGTTTTGAAACAGACGTTAAACCCACTACTAATTTTTTATTTTCACCTTTGGACTTCCTTTCTTGGAGAGTGTTGTCGGTAGTAGTTTCTTTCTCTCCCATTTTGATATTCGTGGATGAATCTCTGGAGTTTCTGCTATCATAAAATACCAAAACACAGACCAAATGATTCCTAAAACACCAGACAAGTAGAATAAAGATGGCCATCCACCCAAGAACGAACTTTGACTCAGTACACCACTCAGAGAGAGAATCACTGTTATACCAAAGTACGAGCCTGTGAAATGATAATTTTATGATACAAACCTTCTTGTAAAAAAAATTAAAATCCAAGTATATCAATTCGACTTATTGGCTTTTAATTACCTGCATTTATCATAGGATATAAAAGAGATTTTTCTTGAGGTAGAATCCACGAGCCGACCATTTGATAAATTCCTGGCAAAAGCGTACCCTGAAATTACATGCCAAATCAAATTGACTATAATCAATTAATTAACAAAATCACAAAAAAAACTCCGTGTGTTTTTCATGGAAAACTGTAGTAAATGAAATGTCAACTGAAGGGAAGAGCATTTCTTTAAAAATGCCCTGCGTGACTAATTTCAAATTTAGAACCACTTCTGTAGACACGCCAGCTTGTGAATGAGTTCGTCTACATATACAACTAGCAACTCCCGCTAACGTTTGTCCCATATAAATGAATTCTACTTCTGTTTCATGTGCACTGTGCTGGACATGAATGAAAAATCTATTAATCAAAATGTATAAATATTTATAAATTTACCTCAGCTATTCCCATCAGGATTCTAATAATTGGGAACAGTTTGACTGACAGACGTACAGCAAACGGGGTGGCGATGGTCAGTACAGAACTTAGTAATATGCCAAACCCAGTGACTGCTTTTCCGCCATATTTAGCAGTTGCCAAACCTCCCAAGAAATTAGATGCTGCTAGACCCAGTGCGGAGGAACCCATAATGAAGATTCTTTCATCTCCGGATATTACGTATTGTCCTTCCTATACAAGCAGGAAATCTATGAACTTAAGGTGGGCTCAAAGAAGATTAATGGAGAGTTATAACTTTTTATTTTGTTATACACGAATAAAAGTTACATTGCCATTTCGTGTTTTGAAGAAATTAATAATTTCATTCTTCACTTATAAGTTATTAACTTTAGCTCTACAATAATAGGCACTGAAGACTAAACAGTGCTTGATTTTTCACATAAGCCCCAAGGCTGTGCATTAAAATCTGCTTGATGTACATTGTGCACACGATAGAATCTAGACTTAACGAAATGCATCACTTTTAACTGGCTCATGGAGCTTTCATTTCTTTAAGTTTTGACTTAGTTTCAAAAACTAAAAAAAATGTTTTCCAAAGTTGAATTAAATTAAACCCTCATCAGTATTCAAGTTTTTCAACAACCCTTTTTTGGTAAGTGTTAGCAATCGGTTACACTATATTCTTTCGTATAATAAATAAAATATTCTGTTAAAAATTTAAACTATAAAAGCCTCATGCAATAAAAAGCTAAGTTTGACTTTTGCCTCACGATTTGATCCAAGGTTTTATTCACAGGTTCTTCATAGGCACAACTGAAATCCTCCGTTTTGGAGATAACATCAGTCAAAACCTCTTGCTGAACAATCGCTACTATGGTCACTGATAAATTACCACGCATGGAGTACCCTAGAGATATTCCTAAGAAAGCGAGAAGTACAAACGTCTTCTGACATGACCAGGTATCTGTAATGTAATAATAATAGATAGTTCATTTAAAACTTACTATATAGGTTTCTCTTGAAAGCGTAATGCAAGTACTTTAAATTTAGGCGACTTCTTTCAAAATGGAGCTTAAAAATCTATTTAAAAATATTTAGATTTTTAGGTCCTGTGTAGATTTCGGTAGAGAATGGAGTTTAGGGTACCTGAAAACTGGCCGCTAATATAGGTCATGTATCAATCTGATCATAGATATTTTTAATTGCCCTAGCATGTTCTTTATTAATACGTTAAAAGCAATATACGCCACGGGTGGTACAAAGCTGTTACTATAGCGCCGGCATATGATCCATTGGTGGTTCATATGGCGATATTGTTCACTATTGCAAAAAATCCATGCCAAAAGACTAGAGCCACATGTGTACCACACTTCTAGTTTTTAATAATGAGATTAGATCACACAAATCACCCCAGTAAGGATCTGGCATGCAACATCTGGCATAACGCTTATTATAGAGTTAACTCCCAATTTACGGTTACTGATATGTTACCCTATGTTCATTCTTTCAAATTGAATATCAAAATTTATTTTACCTTTTTGATATTTCTTGTGACTGATTATGACTTCATCGACGGTAGCTTCTGAAAATTCAGCCATTTCTTGTTGTAGAAATTAAATAAAAAAGTGGTGAATCAATTTAAAAACTAACAAATTTTAGCCAAGAGTTGCAAAAATAACATTGTGTGCTTATGAAAATAATGTTAATGAATATGTTTGAAATATACCGTTAGTGAATTCATTGAAAATTATCATTTATGAGATATAGCGCTATTGAATTTAATGAAAATGAACATATTTGAGATAGTTATTGTAATAATAAATAATAAAAAAATCATATTCGATAGCAATTTTGAAATAATGAATCAAAGCATGTTATACATATAAATGAACTTCAATTAAAAGTTATACACATTTGATGGTTAGAATATTCCTAGTTTTTGGGAATAAGGTTGGCATACAATGAACTTTCTATTTAATAATTAATTCTCATAAAAGTCACTTGAACCACAAAGTTAACTATTTGAGCCCGTTTGCACAGCGTAATTTTCGGTATAGCACGTTTCTCACCACCAAGTTACAGAATCTTAATATAAATCAGATAACCAGTAGAATCCTCACCCCAATAATTTCACTCCTGTACAATCCGCACCCCAATGATTTCACTTCTGCACAATCCTCACCCCAATAATTTCACTCCTGTACAATCCGCACCCCAATGAGTTCACTTCTGTACTATCCGCACCCCAATGATTTCACTTCTGCACAATCCGCACCCCAATGATTTCACTTCTGCACAATCCGCACCCCAATGATTTCACTTCTGTACAATCCGCACCCCAATGATTTCACTTCTGTACAATCCGCACTCCAATGAGTTCACTCCTGTACAATCTGCACCCCAATGATTTCACTTCTGTTCAATCTGCACCCCAATGATTTCACTTCTGTACAATCCGCACCCCAATGATTTCACTTCTGTACAATCCGCACCCCAATGATTTCACTTCTGTTCAATCCGCACTCCAATGAGTTCACTCCTGTACAATCTGCACCCCAATGATTTCACTTCTGTTCAATCTGCACCCCAATGATTTCACTCCTGTACAATCCGCACCCCAATGATTTCACTTCTGTACAATCCGCACCCCAATGATTTCACTTCTGTTCAATCCGCACTCCAATGAGTTCACTCCTGTACAATCTGCACCCCAATGATTTCACTTCTGTTCAATCTGCACCCCAATGATTTCACTTCTGTTCAATCTGCACCCCAATGATTTCACTTCTGTACAATCTGCACCCCAATGATTTCACTTCTGTACAATCTGCACCCCAATGGTTTCACTTCTGTTCAATCTGCACCCCAATGATTTCACTTCTGTTCAATCCGCACTCCAATGAGTTCACTCCTGTACAATCTGCACCCCAATGATTTCACTTCTGTTCAATCTGCACCCCAATGATTTCATTCCTGTACAATCTGCACCCCAATGATTTCACTTCTGTACAATCTGCACCCCAATGATTTCATTCCTGTACAATCTGCACCCCAATGATTTCACTTCTGTACAATCTGCACCCCAATGATTTCACTTCTGTTCAATCTGCACCCCAATGATTTCACTTCTGTTCAATCTGCACCCCAATGATTTCACTTCTGTTCAATCCGCACCCCAGTTCAGGTTGGGATGCGGATTGTACGGACCCACCGAACACGAGCCTCTCTTTTTTAACTTGGTAACTAACTAACCTACATAGGTAGCTAGTCACTAATTGCAATTGGATAGTGTTTGGTGATTGGGGAAAGTCTGATTCTGTTAGTGATCGGTAATTGGTTAGTATTTTGAGAAAATAAATTAATAAAAGGGGGACTCGTATCCGGGGACGCTTATTTTCCGGGGGGCTTATGCCAGGGGGGGCTTATGTGCTTACCTCTACTAAAACATACCACAGTTACCTATTCCAGACACTGTACCAAGTACTACGTACTGGTCTAAAAAAAATGGCGTTTCACATCACAGTGTCTCACTTTATCGGAACTGTTTCCAACACAAAAGTGTTAGTTTTTTGCTTCACAAGATGGCCGGGAATTGCTGAATTCTGCATCACTTTATTGTGTTTAGTATCATAAGTGTTTTTTTTACGTCGTGTGTGCTAACTAATCATTTCCTTAATAATTTTCTTTGCGCATGGACTAGAAGTTAGAGTTTTAGCAATGATCTTTTTTCACTCCGTTATAAAATAATTTTTCTATAACACTGACCGCACATGTTTTACTATGATAATTATTATTTATAAAGCTGTACAATCACCACACACCTGGTTAAACTTGCAATTACAAAATATAAAATAAAACTCAACCTATGATTATAATGAATAAAAGGCGCAAGTTATTCTTATTTTTACAAACATAATAATTCAAATCTTTCAAATGGTAGGAAAATAATAATAAAGATAGGTAGGATAATAATTGGTTTCAAATTCAAACCTTGATATATACTGTTTTTAACATTATAATTTACTATATTAGCTGTATAGCAATAAATAACACAAACTATGCACTTCAATATAATAAGAATTATAATACGTCATAATCTCATCTTTTTCCCTTCAGCCTATTGGTGATATAGTGTCCAAGATGATAGACAGTGGTACAGGGACGTGCACGGACATTTCGTTCGCGAACATTTCGTCCAGGACATTTCGTCATAAACATAGAAAACGGAAACTTTTTTGTGATAATCATTTCACGGTAACTACAATAGTCATCAATATTATTATTCAGATTAGGTTATTAGAAGCAATATGAGTTCATAAATTTTGATCATAATATTTTTTATAACAGTGATTAGTAACTACAAAAAATACATGAACACACATTTTTCATGTATATAATATAATACTGAACAAGTGAAAATTTCCGTTGAACGAAATGTCCGTGGACGAAATGTCCGCTGGACGAAATTCCCGTTGGAAGAAATGTCTGGTGAACGAAATGTCAATTGCACGAAATGTCCCTTGCACGAAATGTCCGTTGTACGAAATGTCCGTTGCACGAAATGTCCGTTGCACGAAATGTCCGTTGGACGAAATGTCCGTTGGACGAAATGTCCTAGACCCGTACTGGGAGTGACGCATCATTCAGTCATTGGAAGTGACTGTATTACAAACATACATACACACGTACACTCCAGCCTATGAATGACCAAAGGCTAGAACACTGAAATTAAAATATCTGTTAACTGTTACTGTCAGAATCTAAAGGGATAGGTGGCCCCACCATAACTTACTTCTGTAGCCCCACCATAAGTTACTTCTATGGTTCCTCCATAACTTATATCTATGGCCCCACCAAGTTACCTCTATGGCCCCATCATAACTTACTTCTATGGCCCCATCATAACTTACTTCTATGGCCCCACCATAACTTACTTCCGGGGTACGGTCAAGAGCCCCCTCGGTCATGAGCCCCCCCTCCCCGGACATAAGCCCCCCCGGTCACGAGCCCCCCACCCCCCCCCCCTCCCTGTTTTCTAAGTCTTTATTTACCTAGTTAAACAAATGAAGAACTACTTAGATAGAAATAACTGAGAGTTGCTAATGTAGTTTGTTGTATCCGCTAGTTTGTTGTACTGCACACTTGTTTAATGATTGTTTAATGACCTGGCAGGGGAGTTCGGGGGGCGGCACGCCCCCCGATATACATATATTTTATGTTCAATTAGTAATGAACTACAAAAGTGTCAATAAGGATTAAATAATATAGGTAAATAAGGATTAAAAAACAGGGGGGGGGGGGGGCTCTTGACCGGGGGTGCTTATGACCTACACCCCTTACTTCCATGGCCCACCATAATTTTCTCTCATGGAGAGGCGACTAGTGTACTTTTAATTATTCTATTAAAAGCATGACTTTAAATCTACGTATACGATTTGTTATTAATATTATAATAGTAGCTGCCATGGATGCAGAAAAGCTACTCCGTGAATGCAGTCACTTACCAAGGAATATGACGAAAAGGGACACAAGCAGCAGTGACTGCATTCACGGATGGAAGAGGAAAATGAAAAGTTGACAGGAGTTGTCTAATCAGTAATGAACTACAAAAGTGTCAATAAGGATTAAATAATATAGGTAAATAGGGATTAAAAACAGGGGGGCTCGTGACCGGGGGGATCATGACCGGGGGGCTCGTGACCGGGGGGATCATGACCGGGGGGCTCTTGACCTGGGGGGGGGGGGGCTCTTGACTGGAGGGGCTTATGACCTACACCCATAACCTTAGCGTTATCCTCTAAAACTGAAAGTAGGGTAATTTTCTTAATTTTCGGTCAGTTCAACATTTTCGGACACGTAAGAAAAAACGATATAATAATTATTATTCAATTTCTATTTTTATTGGTATCCATGATACCTGCAGGTATCATGGATACCAATAAAAATTAAATAATTATTATTATATCGTTTTTTCTTACGTGTCCGAAAATGTTGAACTGACCGATAATTAAGAACTTACCCTAGCGTTAAAAAAAGACAATACATAATGGGAATAGAACTTATAGTACAAAACTAATAATTTTCCACAAAGAAAATAATAAATCAATAATTAAATTTATCCTCTACCCGTACACAGACTGGAATCAAGTAATTATGCTAAAAGATGTGAAGGAACAATGGACAGCAGTGAATACCCACCTCAGAGAAATCAAACTAGAGCCAGGAAGATGGAAATAGCTCAAAATACCTTTAAAGCAAGGTATGATAATCATTATACTTTGTAAAGGACATACTAATTTTACCTGCAGCCATCTTATATATGGATAATATAGTGTAATACGTTAGGAATGTTACCGGCACCGTATTTAGTCCGTTAAGGCAAGGTGTATTCCCAGACTGTGGTAACCGTTTTACAAATATCTCTTATAGCAACATATCAAGGAGAATGAAAACTATAGGAGATACCAGATTAATCTTTTCTAAAACGCTTAGAAAATATACAATTTTAACTACGCTAAATTAAACAAAAATACAATAATGAGTTACAAAAGAAATATAATGATTGAATAGAAATATATATAGTCATTTCCATTAGAGAAAATACTTTTAGCACATAATTAAATATAGAAAATACATTATGACTTATATTAGTTAAGTAAAACAAAAATGAACGAATAACAATTGTAGGGGTAACTGGCCTATTTCGTAGAACGGCCAGAAACCGCTACAATAGTTGAAATGGTAACAAATATTGTCCATTTTGCAATAATGATGAAACACTGAGCATCAAACACATCTTTGAAACATGACTCATCTGAAACAGGGATCTAACCAACCAACAACCATAGCTGTGTTCAATGACCAAATCAATTCATGAAATAATTTCAAGTTTTTCAGTTCCGTAGATATCATCAATAATATTTAACCATCAGATATATCTTAATTTGACCCCTCATATCCTCTCTCACCCTTTGCGGTTACGTAATTTTTTAGAATTTTAGATAGATTGAGTTGTTGAATTGCAGAGAGTCTCTTTGATTTGGCACAGTGTCTTGTAATGAAATGAAATAAATAACTGCGTAAAGTTGAATCAAAAAAGTCATCAATTTACTTAAAGCAGGTAACCTGATTATCGTAAATTTATTCTCGTTTTAAAAAAATCACAGATTTAATCCAGATGAAATTAGAAAAATTAGCCAAACTATTTCTTAAGTTATCGACGGTTCCACATTTTCGATCCTATAAGTAATTTATTAAAATGAAAGTTTAATTTTAATTAAGGGTGTGACACTGGGCATATGCCATATACAGTGTTTTTTTTTTCTTTTGCAAGACTTTGAGCCCCTACTAGGAATATTTGGAATAAGAATTTAGAGGACACAAATATAATTTCTTGAAGATAAGGCTTGGTACTTACATTTTATGTTACACAAACTTATTTGAAACTCATTCAAAATACTTCTAAAGGCTATCTACAGAAGGTGTTGGAAATGGCCGCCGGAATCCTGTAGTCAAAGTCTTGCACGCTTCAAGACGCTCTTCGAGTCTTCGTCACCTTCTTAATTGTTTCTGCGTAATAATTTACAAAAAACAGCTTCACACACTAAATTCTATCATATCATGAATGGATTGAGGTTTTTCCGAATACAAAATATTTTTGTGTTGTAGCCCAGAAATGGAAATCAAGAGTGATGAGTGATGGCCAGAAGATCTCAGTGTCTCTTCTGGTAACTCGTCCTTGAAATTTTTCTTCAAGAACTGCTTAGCCACTCTTGTACATTGAGATGGAGCACCATCTTGCATCCAAAAGAGTCTGCGTCATGTTGCAGTGGTTCAAAACAGTTTGCTACACTTTGTCTCTCAGCAAAGCCATGTTATAGGAACCATTAACAGAGTCACAAGGGCCGTCGTCATCGATGAATGCTTGAACAATAGAATTTTCCGTCCACAATCGCAACAAACATCCTTATTTTTTTGTCATTTTTGTTGTTTCATTCGACAATATCATGTATATTCTCATCTGCAAATTCTGACGCAGCAATAATTAAGAGAGTGACGAAGAGCGTCTTGAAGCGCACAAAACTTTAACTACAGAATTCTGGCAAACATTTTCAACACATTTTGTAGATAGCCTTTAGAAATGTTTTCAATGAGTTTCAAATAAGTTTGCATTACATGAAATGTAAGTACCAAGTCTTATCTCAAAAAAAAAATCCTCTAAATTCTTATTTCAAATATTCCTAGTAGGGGCTCAAAGTCTTGCAAAAGAAAAAAATACACAGTATGCAGTAACTCGGCGTATATTTCAAGAGCATAAGATATGCACGTTTTCATGTATGCTAATTTGCTAATCGGTACAACTTGGTCAATTTTTAACATGGCAGTTTTCTTCAGTGATCCCTGCAAAGAAAACTTTTTTAACTATGGACCCTCTGAGATGAGATGCGATTTTAGAGCATATACTTAAGTATATTTTATCAAAATAGTTAGTATTCGAAAAAAAAACTACAAATGTATTAAAAATTTATATAACATATGGTATTTAATAATTACTACTAGTAATTGATAAATAAATAAATAAATTTATATGAAAACAAACAGTAAGTTTGGGTGATTGGAAGTTTTTTCTTAATTGATTGATGTTGGTTAAAAAAACAATACTAGTATTTCAAGTTACAATTCCATAATCCAACATGTCACCCGCACTTCGAATTTTTATATTTTTCAAAAAATGTTGATTTTTTATTCAAAAACATATTTGTTTTATGCTGGAAGTTAATGCATATTAATAGAGAAAAATGGATAATATACAATATTTTCCCCAAATATCTAGGTACGTGTATATGATATGTAACATTTCATGTAGCTCATGGATTTTATGTAAATCTTGAAATATTCAACTCTCGAGCGACACGTCGGTTTTTTAATTTTTTACTGGTATTGTTTTTTAAACAACATGAATCAATTAAAAAAATTGCAGTTTTTAAAGGAAATACTTTTTTAATCATCCTACAACACGTATATAATTTTTCTTAAGTAATTAAACATAAAACGGATTAAATAAACCAAATCCAGACTTAGTGTCGCTGCTTATAGCTGGGGACCAATTATAGGGAAATGCTGATCTAACAAGATGGCGTACGATTTTCGAGTCATGGCTAATGTAAAGTCTCGCTCACACGAGGCTAGATTAGTTTACTAGTTTACTCGCTGCTAGCAGGCAAGTTTACAAGCTTGCGAGTGAGATAGTGATGATGACACGTGATCTTTTCAACTAGCCAAAATGATGACACGGGCGAGTTTAATAGCAACTTGTAAACTCGCCAGCTTGTAGCGAGCAAACTAGCCTGTGTAAACGAGCCTTAATGGACGGAATTCAAAATATACCTATATAATAACAGATTAACTCTATTCCATAAAAAATACACACTATATTGAATAAGTGGTGGCGTATAATATGCATAGTTTCATCAATACTAACAATATGCATTTTGGTCCTGCATTTATGACATTAACTTTTTTTCATATTTTATGCAGCATATAAATCTCGAGAGCATAGATCGTCATAATATTTTAATATGCTGCATATCGCACAACTTGTGAGGCATATTATCGAATTCTTTCACATTTTTGATTGCGTAGGAAAATGTGGTACCGTCCAATAATATTCGATATATTGCTGTCATAAAATTAAATACTTTTCATATTTTTAGATGATTGAAATGAACACTCCGATAAATCTTAAATAAAATTGCACACACCATACTACTTTTAATAAACTATTCTTTGGATAAATTCATCCGTGAGTGCAGCCACCGGTGCTTGTGTCCCTTTCTCGTAACATCCCTAAGTCACTGCATTCACGGAGTAGCTTTTCTTCATCGATGAGCTTATTATATTCTCTAAATTATAATATAATGAGTCGGTATAAGAGATCCCGGTTTTGGATTTAGCGGATAAAAAATGTCCTAAGCTCTAGGACAGTGTTTCTTAAACTGGAGGTAAATTACCCTAAACAGGATAATTTAAAAAGGGTAAAGGAGTAATTGAAGTTTTTAGTTAATTTTCTGTTAGCTGGTCATGCTTCTTACTTTCTATCAATATTTTCAGTCCAATACATTTTATCCTTTTATATTCAAAAAAATTGCTATAATGAAATTATTTAAGTGAATAGCAACAATTAAAAAAAGAATTACTTCAAAAAACACTTTGGTGGCTTTTCTTCAAACCATTTTCTCGTCATCCACAGAATCAAGTAACTCTTCCAACTCTTCGTCTTCATTACCATCTGAAAGAATAGAATAAACAGAAGTAAAATTAGATGTAGGGGAACGTCAAGTACTCAGAAAGTGGATGTTAACGTAGGTCTGTCAGAAAATTCTAGGCATCAGGTAAGGTTGGTTATTCGTGATCTATGTTAAGTTCCACTTCTAGAAAACTGTGGGTGTCTCGAGCACTTCCATGTTCCCATGTAATGTCCACTTTCACTCAATATTTAATAAAGTAATACCTACTGGGTCAGTGGAAGATTAAAAAAGTTTTCTACGGCCCAATTGTAAGTTTCTAACAAATTTCTTACCTGGATTATCGTAATTCCATGGTTGAATTTTCGCTTCGATGGTTGATAGATAAATGGTTGTGGTGGCGATGTAAATGGAAGCGTTGAGTAAGAAACCAATTTGCCAACCGAAAAGAGTAGGCTGGAAATAAATAGGTTTTCTACATTCAATTGATGAAAGTTACTAAAGTGCATGAAATTTACAAAATTCTAATAGTTACCAATTACAAATTATCGGATTTGTTATAGCTTATAACTATCAAAGTACATTTATTTTATAGATAAAACTGAAACATAATTGATTTTGATGACCAACATTTGAAATTATCCATATGATAATTGGTTCATTCAAAAAACAACCATGTTCTAAAATATATATATGAATAATGAGAAATAAAAACATTACTATTCTAATGATAAATCATTAGTATTCACCAAAAACTTACATAGTGTGCTATGATGTACTCCATGATGATAATTGACAAGAATCCTCCAAAGTTGGCAAAAGAACAAGATATTCCAGATAGTGTCCCGGCGTACTTAGGAGTTAGGTCCACATACGAACAACCCAGTCTTTTACAAAGAGAAAATGATAGGGAAATTACAACAAGGTTCACAGAATAATACTTGTAAGATGTAGAGGTTAAATTTCTCCATTTATATTTATTAGATATTCTTATTTTCCATAATATTCATTAAAACTTATTATAGTTTTAGTGAACTAAAGCACCAACTAATGATAACTACTATAGGTTTTTGAATTCAATTACCGGATACTTACTGTAGTCTGAAAGAGACATGAACACTAAAAAGGAGCCAATCTAAACTTTAAAATTCTTCTTAACACCCGCATTGCACGTTACTCTAAGTATTGCACGTTACCCCAAGAATTGCACGTTACCCCAAGTATTGCACGTTACCCCAAGTATTGCACGTTACCCCAAGTATTGCACGTTACCCCAAGTATTGCACGTTACCCCAAGTATTGCATTGCACGTTACCCCAAGTATTGCATTGCACGTTACCCTATGTTTTCTACGTTACTCTAAGTATTGCACGTTACCCTAAGTATTGTACGTTACTCTAAGTATTCCACGTTACTCTAAGTATTGCACGTTACCCTAAATATTGCACGTCACTCTAAGTATTGCACGTTACCCCAAGATTTTTCTAACCGCATTGTTCTTCACTCACCCAGTATGTTGACATCCAGTTATTCCATTCTTTAGTATGAGGAGTACCACGGCCAGAGTCTGATTGCAGCCAATGAAGCACAAAGTAATCAAACAGATGGCTGGTACATATCCAGCTGTTAAAAGTTATTGAGTAAAGTCTTTGTGAATAAATGTATTAGTATAAGTAAAAAGAGTTCAAAAAGAGTCAATTTTTAGATAGTGATGCACATTTATTAATCAAAGTTTCTGAAACCACGGTATAAACATGAAATTTACATTGTGCTCTTTTAGTTAATCCATTAATGATTATTATTCATGCAAATTATCGGTAATGAATTCAAGGTCTCACAATCTCATGTTAATTCTAAATTAAAATTCATAGTTCTGCGTTATGAGTAATGGAGGACCTGAGTTATAAAATTCACCTGAGTTATGAAGTATTTTCTATGTTTAAATTATAGAAAACGATGTAAGTCAAGAAATTCCTCAAATACCATAATTTTCTCCAAGATTTTAATCATAGAAAACTATCTAGAAGTTAATTCGAGATATGAAGTGGCTCTGAGTTAGGGGTGTAGTTTGAAGACGGTTTAATCAAATCAAAGTTGTGAGATCAGATCAAAGAGGCACATGCATAACGAAACCCGTTATCAGGCATAAATGCATTGAAAATATGACGAACGACGCGAACTAAGCCGTTGTCAAGAAGATTGTCTTCTAGCAACTGACTGCGGTGGTGTGATTACAAGCTTAAAGAACAAGAACAAGAACGCTAGAAAACTAGGCTCAAATCTAAAAAAATCTCACAAACTTACCCAAAAACATAGCCAGTTTTCTAACGTTCAAAACTGATATTTTGTCAGCAATAATCATTTTGGACGAGAGACGTGAGAAGAAGTTCGCGATCATCCAAGAGGCAACGAAAGGTACACTTGAAAGTACACCGTTCTGTGAAGATTTAGAACAATTACAGAATCATCGTTCCAATCTAGAAAAAGCTACAAGAATCTTTTAGTCTCATAATTCTATATCTATCTTTCTTTTAGAGTATCTCTAAATTGGATACATATTGGATTTCTTTTTACAGAAAACTCCTAATTTTTTAATATAAAACAGAATTAAGCCAAGTTTCAAATGTAAAAATAAGTAATTAACAAAAAAAAAATCACCTTAGAAAGTCCCATGTGGTGAATTTGTGAAAGATACGTCGGTACTTCTGTCAAGAATAAATTATACCCATAATTAATTCCGAATTGCATGAAAAAAACTCCCCAGAAAGGTTTGCTGGTGAATATTTTCTTGAATGGTATGTTCTGAAAATATAGAAAGAAATAAGATATCTCAATACATAATCACCTAAATGTGAATTCCAGTATGTTTGAAATATTTCTAAAAGGAAAGCTTTCTGTCTGACTGCTTTTCTGAAGTCTCTTGTTCTTTTAATGTCAGCCCTATGGCTTTTGTTTCCGAAGCAGACGTTAAACTCACAATTAAATTTTATTTTACCTTTGGACTTCCTTCCTTGGAGAGTGTTGTCGGTAGTAATTTCTTTCTCTCCCATTTTGATATTCTTGGATGAATCTCTGGAGTTTCTGCTATCATAAAATACCAAAGCACAGACCAAATAATTCCCAATACACCAGACAAGTAGAATAAAGATGGCCATCCACCCAAGAACGAACTTTGACTCAGTACACCACTCAGAGAGAGAATAACTATTATGCCAACGTATGAGCCTGTAAACAAAATACTTTATGATAATAATAATATATATATTGTTTAACCATTCTAGCAGAAACAAAGTCTTTTCAAGAGTGAATTTACAATTAAAAACATACTAAAAATCATTTCACTTTTAAAGTCTACATATCAAAATTTACTTAATATTCCAATAGTTCTAAGAAAATTGTATTGTGGACCACCAAAATCACAGAAATCATTCATGACAATGGGAAAAGGTCTGACCACCAGACCGACAGTACTTTTATGATACAAACCCTCTTGAAAAAGACTTTTAACATATTAATTTATTGAATTTAATGCCTGGTATTATTCACCTGAATTTATCATGGGAAACAAACGAGATCTCTCTTGAGGTAGGACCCACGAGGCAACCATATGGTAAATTCCTGGCAAAAGCGTTCCCTGAAATCACATGCCAAATTAAATGACTCCGTAAGGGCACAGGTTAAACCTCTGCCCGCTGACAAAATAATTGTATCGAGTCATATTATGAGGTATAATCTACAGACCGCTGACCAGTTTAAAGCATTGAATCATATAAGATATAATCCATTGACCACCGAAAAAGGTCGAAAAGCGCTGGCCATTCACCAAGGATATAATTTCCTAACAACAGACCAAGGTTGAAAAGTCGTGGCCGTTGACTAAGGGAGTAATTTTCTGACCACTGACCGAAATTGAAAGTCCTGGCCGTTGACCAAGGGAGTAATTTCCTGACCACTGACCGAAATTGAAAGGCCTGGACCTTTGACCAAGATCAGTTGTCAGGAGATTATACCGTTGGTCAATGGTCATGGTTGTTTGAGTTCGGTGAATGGTCAGTAGATTATAATTTTCATTATGACTCAATACTATAAGTTGGTCAGCGGTCAGTGTATTATCCGGTGCCCTCTGTAAGTATGCAGTAAACCATAATCTACTAAAGCTAGAAATAATCAAGAATACAGTACAATTAAATATATTATGCTCAAATAAGATACACTACTCTTGCAATTTTTTACAACAGGTCTTTGTGCTGCCATTTAGGTTTCATAGCGAGGAAATAGAATTGAAATAAAGTAAGGACAATCGAGGTAAGTTGTGTGCGTGACGTCATGACAGAAACATTCTAAATAATTTTAAAGAACAACTCATACTGGCGCTGAAATTTCTGGAACTATTGACGCCATTATCACGCAAGCTTGTGAATGTGTTCGTCTATACATCAAACCGAAAGTTTGCAACGTCCGTGCCATAAAATCAAGTCTGTTTCTAAATATGAATGAAACCTATTAATCAAAATGTAGAAATAGGTATAAACTTACCTCGGCTATTCCCATCAGGATTCTAATAATTGGAAACAGTTTGACTGACAGACGTACAGCGAAGGGAGTGGCGAGTGTCAGTACAGAACTTAGTAATATGCCAAACCCAGTGACTGCTTTTCCGCCATATTTGACAGTTGCCATTCCTCCCAAGAAATTAGATGCTGCTAGACCCAATGCAGAGGAACCCATAATGAAGATTCTTTCATCTCCGGATATAACGTATTGTCCCTCCTACAAGCAGAAATTTATTAACTTATGGTGGGGCAACAGTAGTAAAAAAGATTGAGAGATGTCAGAACTTTCTCTCATAGCAGACACAAATAAAATCTACATCGAAGAAATTACTAACTTCATTCATCACTTATTTAGTTATTAAGGGGACGGTTCCCGCGTTTTAGATCTACCTATAATACTCGTCCGATTGAGCTGAGATTTTGACATAAGGTGTAAAGTGAAAAAGAATCTTTGCTATCTTGTGAAATTTTTTCATTTTGGGGCCCCCCTCCCCCGTGGGGGTCGAAAAACCTGTTTCTCGACCCCCCAGGGAAAGTCTATGGACTCAATGGGGATTGGTCCTACAGAAAAATTTATAGAAGCTAATATGTTCTCTACTACTATCCTAAGGTCGTCTAGTAGCTTTTTGTTTGAATTTCGATCTGAAAATTTTTTTATTTGAATTTAATTTTTTTTTTTTTTTTTTTTTTTTAAACAAGTTTATAGAAAAAGTTATAGGTAAAGGGCTACTAGACGACCTTAGGAATTTCGGTCTGAACATATTAGCTCCTATACATTTTTCTGTAGGACCAACCCCCAAGCAGTTCTATACTTTTGAACGTGAGAATTTGAGAAAAAAAGTTACTGAGATAATGGAGGAAGAAAAATATTTTTTAATAAATGTTTAAAAAAATTTAAAAAAATATTTTTCTTAAAAACATATATGCTTTTCGTCCCAGCCAGAGGACTCATCAGGTCGCTTCGGGGGTCAACCCAGGCAGAGACGACGAAGCCCATAAGAATGTGCGAGCCACCCACTCCCTCAGAAACATACCCCCCTACCCCTACATTGGGAGGCGAGTTAGACAATGTTCTACTCAACGTATAAGAATGGAATTTTCCATGAGTTTTCTTTGGTATATTTGCAGGGTAACTAAAGAAAAATTGGAAAAAGTGAAAAATAGTGGGAACCGTCCCCTTAAGTTAGGCAATAGAAATTTAATTATGGACCCCTCTTAATATTAACTAGCGAAATCACTTGCAAGAATATTATCTAAAATCAGCTCAACCATTCTAAAATCAATTTCGTCCCGTTCGTGTTATTCAGCAGGATATACAATCTAATTTAACTAGAGCTAAAGATGTTACTTATGCCCTACTTACCTAGAAAATTCTAGGATGCACTGCAACGACTGTCAAGAGAGCATTTGTAGGTAGGTATATGCAATCAGTTTAAAGAATTAAATAAGATTAGAATATTTGGAACACATCTCTTCAATATCTGATTTGAAAATTAAACATTAAAAGGAATTTTTAACTGTAAAATTATGAACAGTCCTTAAGCCATGAGACCAGTCTGGTCTTATTTAATTTTGATTTTCATTCTAGGGTCAACCTAGTTTAACCCCACTTTCTGATAACAATAAGTTAATAACTAATCGATAATTGAGTCACTACTCTCTATAATTTATAATATTTTTATAACTTTATCACATAAATATGATCTAAAATTCTAAAGTAACACACAAATGAAATATTGTGATATCATTTTAACTATGGAGGCTTCATTCAATAACGGGTTTACAGCCTCACGATTTGATCCAAGGTTTTATTGGCAGTTTCTTCATTGGGACAACTGAAATCCTCCGTTTTGGTCGTATCAGTCAAAACCTCTTGCTGAACAATCGCTACTATGGTCACTGATAGGTTCCCTCGCATGGAGTACCCTAGAGATATTCCTAAGAAAGCGAGAAGTGCAAACGTCATCTGACATGACCAGTTATCTGTAATGTGATAATGAACAACAGTTTATTAAAAAAATACATTTTTACATGGCAGATTGGTGTAGTTCGTTCATAATTCAACTTAACAGTTAGTACAAATTGGCTGGTATTCCTTAAAATGGATATTTAGATTTATAGGTTCTTTGCAGGATTCGAGAAAAATATCAGTTTATTTCATAATATTGGAGAACTAAGGTCTAGGATTATTGATATGAAAATCGCGTACAATTTAGTTCAGTATTTATTTATTATATGTTTTTAAAGATTCTGGAGTAAGTGTACCCCAATAATACGAAACACTAATAAAATGACGATTAAGAAACAGATCACACGTTCTTTGTTTTGATTTTGGTAAGAATTTTATCAACAAACATTGCATTTTTGGCTTTTGTTAAAATTGTAGCTGACATTCTAAACAAACGGTGAACGTTCTTATTCTTTGGACTTAAAATTAGCAACTCAGAAGAAAACAGGCAAATTCTTCAAAATAATATTGAAATAAATATATACTATCAAATTCCTATCGGCTTACAACAAAATTTTGAAGAACATTATATATCCGCATTGATTAAAACAATAAAAAAACTTTAAAATATTATCATGCAAGTTAGGTGCATTGAATAATGTCATATAAAATATTGAATTCATGAATATCGCAGTTAAATAAACTAAACAATTATTTTTTCGATTCAATTAACAATTTGAGGTATGCTGATTATTTAATATAGAGATCTTGACTTTACTATATCTGATTATATTCGATATGATTCGATCCGACAATCAAAATTTGAAAATAATGAAAATTGATATTTTTTCGTATACAATATTGTTTTTTAAGCTAAAAAATTAAAGAATTATATTTGGGTAGCTGACGTGACCATAATCGTTGAAAACTTGATGAAGATTTCGATATGATTTGGTGAAATAGAATCTTACTAAATTGTAGTTTTCATTTAGGGTAACCACTTAATTACCGGACACTTACAGTCCCGGGAAAGTGGGCGTTAACGTGATATTGACAATTTTTATTGAATAAATGTTACATCTGTAGATGAATGACATACAATATACAGTGTGTCCGCAAAAAATATATCCACTTCCTCGAATCTACATTATTCATCATTTCACGACAATATGCATAATATATTAGTACCATAGATACGTAGATTAATATTGATTAATTATAAATAGTACTTATGAAATTTTTCGATGGCAGTGGATACATTTTATGCAGACACACTGTATAGGTCTTATATCAATCTAATTTTTAGAAGTTTTAGATTGAACTGCATGTTCTGCATTAAGACCCACTTTCCGAGTACTGTGTTGTAATCTATTTTCAATATCAAAATTAACTTTACCTTTTCTGTTTTTCTTGAGACCGATTTTGACGTCATTAACGGTTACCTCTGAACATTCGGCCATTTCTTGTTGCAGAAATTCAATTTTTAAAACTGGTGAATCTTGGCAAAGAATTGCAAACAAATGTCACTTTGTGAACTTCTATCTCAACTCAAATAAGAAGTTGAGAACTCAATGCATGAATTTATTATTAATTAAGATTTTAAACGAATAACAGAAATATAAACCCGTTCAATGGCTCATGACCTACACCCAAACTGGACGGGGGTACGGATTCTACAAGTAATCTAGGTACACTGTGTATGCCGAGTTTGAATATATTTGAAACCTCTACATAGATAGTTTAAAAATGTATGGTATGTTTAATGTATGTATAATCAGATTCCACTAAAACATACAATTGCCTATTATAAAACACTAATGGTTTAAAAATAAAGTTTCGCATCACAAGGTCTCATTTTACTACAAATGTTCGCAACACAAATGATTTAGTTTCTGCATTACAAGATGGCCGGGAGTTGCTGAATTCTAAATCACTTTACTGTGTTTCGTAAGTGATTTATGTATATACACTAAAAATAATTTATAATATCCCTAGAAAGTTTCTCTAGGTGTGGACTAAAAGTTGGAACTTCAGCACTGGTCTTTTTTGCACTCCGCAATTTAGTAATTTTAAGCAACTGCAATTGGCTTGGTACGATAATTATTATTTATAAAGCTGTTCAAGCACTAAACACTAGTACACAGTACACACCTGATTAAACTGAAATTATAAAATGTGATTCTCAGCATGTAATTATAATGAATATATGGCGTATTTTATTCTTATTTTTATAAACATAAATACGGCTCTTACATCGGACAGTACATTTACCGGGAAAAGTGGTCGCTATACTGATCAATGGACGCTATACGGTCTGAGAATTTACAACATTTGCAAGTTTTCATTAACAGCATTTCAAAGAAACGCTAATGAAGGTAAACAATCTAAGATTATTATTAAATGAAAATTTTAATGGGTATCGTATAAAATTTATATTATTCACTTGTATTTATGTACAAAATGATAATTTATGTATAACTACATGTCACTTAAAGTACAACTGAATGTTATAAAAAGGGTAATATTGTTTAACTTCACTTACATACATATATCTAAATTGATGCAATCTAATGTAAATAACATAATTACTAACTAATAACGTAATTAATAACTAACTAATTCAACTGAACACAATATATAAATAAATTTTTCATTTTCTTATTCTTATTTCTTTGTTTGGTGAACAAGAAATCCAAAAAAAAAAACATATCACTTGTTACTGCTTCTTCTTAGACAGCATGGAATTTATGCCTGAGTTTACCCGCCAACTTCTAACAAAATAACTGAAGCTCGGAAAAGCTAGACATTAATTATTGTTAGTAAATAATAATACCTCTGAATATAATGAATGTATGAATAAATACTTGATAGACCAATAAAATGATGTTTATAAACCACATAATTTAAAGAGGTCGTTGTAGGAGATGCGTGTGTGTCTCTTAGAACGGATAATTTTTGTCCTTTTTAGAGGGTGTCCGTTTTGAGATCGTCCGTTGTACGAGCTTTACCTGTTATTGGATATTTACTAATACTAGGATATTTTAAATTTTGTTCAGCTAAATAATTCATCGCAAATACAGCTCAAACTAATTTGTGAATTTACAAAAAATAATCTTGGGGTGGTGATCAATAGGGGTGATCTGTAACCCAAGCAACCATGGCACATTGTGCCAACATGGGCAGTAGATGGTTAGATGGGCAAGAGATGGCAGACTGAAAAGTAACGTAGAAAATACATGGGGATAATTTGGTTTTTCATTATAATAGAGACTACAGTGAATGTGTGAAAATTTACAAAAATTATCAAAATTGAATGTAATCAGAGAAAAAACGCAAAAAATTAACCAAAGAACGACCAGCTCAGAGGCCCGGTCCGGTTTTAAATATTGATGCATAATTTGAAAAATAATTGACTTTAGTTGCTGAAACTTTGTGATTTTCGTTGTCTATTACGTATTTAATAATTTATTTATAAATTTATTCATCGTGCATGATGGGGCCTCTGGAGCCCGAATGAAGTACAATCGCTGCTGCATCACATTTTTCACCACACTAGCAACATCACTTATAGAAATATTAGCTATTTTTTGGTTAAATTACAATATGACGCAAACAGCGCATGTATTTCACTAGAGGTCTAGATTTATGCATGGTAATGAAATGTTAATATAAAAAAATATTAACTAATTAAAAAGTAAATATGTTTATTTTGCTTGAATAGGTGGTCTTAAACTATAAAAATCCTTTATTTCTAGCAACTCAAGTTAATATTTAATAGTGAAAATTTATAATCTATACTATAATAAGAGCCTCGTCCGCGTGTCACAAAATGGGTTAAGGTACGTTTGCATACAGCGATTGTTACGATCATCGATCAAGGATCATCGCCCGGCGATTATCACTGAGCACTAGTTCAATGCTATTCCTATGGGACTGTTTTACAACGAGCGATTTTAGCTGAATATTATTATTTCAATGTATTCCTGCCGTAACAATCGCTGCATGCAAAACGTCTTTAAACAGCCATTCTATCAACAGCTCTTCATAAAGTTGGTGTAAATAAAAGAAAAAACAAAGAAACCGTAATAGAAATAAACAAACTAATAATTTGCTGCAGTATCATGACTACGGGGTCACATCAAAATTATTAATTGAAAATATAAAAGTTCTCTCCATATAGAGTAAAACAGATTGATAAATTAAATATATTGTATATATATGTATGCATTTGAATGTAATTTAATGCCATTATAGCTATATTGATTGAACTCTCACTGATTGAACAACAGGTACTGTACTTTAGTAACTCTGGATCAAGCCTCTCAAGCACTCTGGTCGTTCAAGGGTTTTAATCACAGTGAAATATTGAAAAAAGTATCATAAGAAATAACTCTGAATTGACATCTTTTTTTCAAATAAATGGATATAAAATTATAAACTTACATTTTATTTATATACAGATTGACCTTTTTTCACTTTTTTAACGTTTCTCTACCACCTGAGTGCACTTATTTCACTCATAATAGCGATATGTAATGATTGAGTGCACTGAAGGACTGACTTACTTCGCTTATTCCTCAGTCTTGTTTCACATTAAACATTTTACACTTTTTTTTTATCGCTTGTTGTTAGGTAGCGCATGAAATTAATTAATATTTCCTCCTTGGTATTTGTCAGTGATTAAGTCTGTACTCGCTGTATTTGACTCTGTACTCATTGTAGTTAAGTCTGAGCTCATTCAAGTTAAGTCTGTACTCACTGTAGTTAAGTCTGTACTCACTATAGTTAAGTCTGTACTCACTGTAGTTAAGTCTGTACTCACTGTAGTTAAGTCTGTACTCACTGTAGTTAAGTCTGTACTCACTGTAGTTAAGTCTGTACTCACTGTACTTAAGTCTGTACTCACTATAGTTAAGTCTGTACTCACTGTAGTTAAGTCTGTACTCACTGTAGTTAAGTCTGTACTCACTGTAGTTAAGTCTGTACTCACTATAGTTAAGTCTGTACTCACTGTAGTTTAGTCTGTTCTCACTGTAGTTTAGTCTGTACTCACTGTAGTTAAGTCTGTACTCACTATAGTTTAGTCTGTACTCACTGTAGTTAAGTCTGTACTCACTATAGTTAAGTCTGTACTCACTATAGTTAAGTCTGTACTCACTATAGTTAAGTCTGTACTCACTATAGTTAAGTCTGTACTCACTGTAGTTAAGTCTGTACTCACTGTAGTTTAGTCTGTACTCACTGTAGTTAAGTCTGTACTCACTGTAGTTAAGTCTGTACTCACTGTACTTAAGTCACTCCATTCTGTAGAGTTACAGTTGGTTTTCTTTACAGTTTGTAGCTGGTGGTGGTAGAGTTAGGTTGTCTTGGTAGGATCTCTCCTATGTAGCCGATACCTTCCTTCATCTGAGTGTATCGGGCAGATACACTTATGGTATACGTTATAATAGACTCATTTTGGTTTATCAAAATTAGTATTTTGGCATCAATTTTTATAAGTTATTTTTATTTCTTTATATTTTTTTTTGTATTTATATATTTTTCTTTTTATATATTTTTTATATGCATGACAAAAGTTTTATGATAAAATAAGTTTGTAAATAGATATGTTACTATTTTATTTTTTATCATCAAGTTTTATCAATGCAAGTGCATAGTTTATACATGCATGCATATATGAATAAAATGTAACTGTAGATAATTGTACGATATCTAATTACATTATTTGCTAAGTGAATTAGTAAGATATATCTAAGCTGTAAGATATACATGCATTTATCTTAGATATAATGAATTGCGGTGTTTTAGATAAGTTCCTAATTATCGAACGATTTCATAATTCCGATAAAAATAATACAATCATTAAAAGAAAAGTTAAATGATAATTATTATATAGTTTTTGATCGAAAATAGTAAACTGTTCAATAACTCAAAGCTTAACCCTAAATACCATCTAAAAATTACATGAAGAAAATTTAAAAAACTAATAACACTTTACATTGCATTTATATATTAATAGTAATATTATATACACCTATAGTTACTGTGTATCTATTAATCACCAGTGTATCTACACACTATATGATACATCACACACTCTACACACCTAAGTGCATCAACACACCCTTTGACACATGTTCTCGCATCTATTGAAGTGTTGAAGTAGAGGCTGGTATAGTTGTTGTATGTAGGAGTAAGTTACGAATTATCGGTCGGTTTCACATCTTCGGTCATTATTATAAGAAAAAACGATAAAATAATTATTATTATATAAAAAAACGATATAATTATCCATAATACATGCGGGTATCATGGATACTAATTATTTAAAATTAAATTTTAATTAATATATCGTTTTTTCTTATATGACCGAAAATGTGAATCTGACCGATAATTCGTAACTTACCCCATGGTGAAAATATTGGTCAAAAAATAGCATAAAACACATTGAAAATACGGACATTTTTCCTGAACTGATGTTATGGTGGGCCATAAAAAATTAAGAGTGGGCCCCCACCTCAATCTTCTATGGCCCACCATAGTTTTCTTCTTGGGTAGTCAGCTTATTTACTTTACGTGTGTCTCTACCATTTTCATTCATTTTCATTCATTTATTTTTGTGTTTGTCAAATTGATCTGCCGTTTGGAATGTGAACTCTAAAATTGAAAAGAAATCGGGTAAGTTCCGAGTTATCGGACAGTTTCACATTTTCGATCATAGAAGAAAAAATATAATATAATTATTGATAAAATTTAAATTATAATAATATCGTTTTATCTTTTATGACCAAAAATGTGAAACAATGCGATAACTCAGAACTTGCCTTAATTATTAAAAGAAACACAATTAATATCTTTATTTGAAATACATAATTAATATATATATAGCAACAATTTAATAGAATTAAACAGCGATAAAAAATAACAATAATTTGCTATATATCATCAAAAATAAATTGTATAAAATTATGTGTCCTAATAAAGTATATTCAAACAATTAAATGTCAAGTAATAATAGTTTATCAAAGGTTCAGTTTCCTATCAATAATAGCAAGAATATATTATATACCTGTTTTAAAACATACATAAAAAACTGAATAACTTCTTCATTTTTACTTTATCTTCCAAATTGATTTGTCTCATTGATGCTACATTAACAATTTACTTTGTTATTAGAGTAACCGAGAAATTTTAAATGAATGGTACAGTACCTATTAAATGGTACCTATTTATAGGAGAGATAGGTACCTAGTTAATGCCTATCTATTGTAATGCCTATCTATTGCAATGCCTATCTAGTGCAATGCCTATCTATTGCAATGCCTATCTATTGCAATGCCTATCTATTGCAATGCCTATCTATTGCAATGCCTATCTATTGCAATGCCTATCTATTGCAATGCCTATCTATTGCAATGCCTATCTATTGCAATGCCTATCTATTGCAATGCCTATCTATTGCAATGCCTATCTATTGCAATGCCTATCTATTGCAATGCCTATCTATTGCAATGCCTATCTATTGCAATGCCTATCTATTGCAATGCCTATCTATTGCAATGCCTATCTATTGCAATGCCTATCTATTGCAATGCCTATCTATTGCAATGCCTATCTATTGCAATGCCTATCTATTGCAATGCCTATCTATTGCAATGCCTATCTATTGCAATGCCTATCTATTGCAATGCCTATCTATTGCAATGCCTATCTATTGCAATGCCTATCTATTGCAATGCCTAACTATTGCAATGCCTATCTATTGCAATGCCTATCTATTGCAATGCCTATCTATTGCAATGCCTATCTATTGCAATGCCTACCCTAGTTTGAAAATTTATATCTGCAGATCGTCTTTTATAGTAAAATTTTATAATTTTAGATAGAACAGTCGAGAATTTTCTTCTGTAAAAGACTATAAGTGTTAACTATAAATTATGATAGTATTTTCGTCTAATAATTTAATTTATTATCATAGTTTACTTTAGAAGGTGTTTTGACAGCCTGTTTAAAACCTTAAATAAAACCATTTTGAATGAAGATAACCAAATAAAACCACAAAAAATTATGCTAGCTGTGTAATTTTTCGTCAGATCTGAAATGAAACACCCTGTATATTGAAATACCCACCTATTGAAATCTCTTTTCCAGAGAAATTCTTATGTTGCCTTTTCAACCAAGTGTTCTGTTAATAGAGACGTTATCGCTACTTTAACTTCAGGTAATGGCAATCGTGATCATTTTCTACATTCGTGAGGAGAGGAACAAATTAGGCGTAAAATTTGCCACTATTTCGCTCTAACGTGTCTGTTTCCTTAAGATGTTACTTTGATAAAGTTAGGTGTTTCTAAGAAGTTGGAAATATTGGAAATTAACTAACATGGAATAGTAGTAAATGATTATTCGGATCGATTTACTTTTACGGTCCGAAATTTTACTTGATTCAATTTTACGGCCTGAGATTTTTCCGTGAGCGGTCAGAATGCCTACGGACAAAAGGCATAACGGACAGATTTCCTAACTGACAAACTATTTGTTGAATGTATTGCTTGTTGAATGAATAAAATATTGAATGTATTGCTTGTTGAATGAATAAAATGTTGAATGTATTGCTTACAATCAATTGGTAGCTAACTATATAGTTAATTCAAGTCAAATTATTTAAACGTAAATTCGAATATTTAATTATCGAAAAGATGCAATGAGTGATAAAGTCTCTGTTGAATTAGTTTGTATTAAGCTTTTTTCTGTAAGTTTCTGCTTTATTTGTATAGTATTAATATTGATCATTATGGTAGGGTCACAGAAGATTAAGAAGGGGTCCCACTCAGTCCTCTATTATCCCACCATGATTTTACACTGGGTTGGTACTAAGGTTGTCTAGACTATGAAGCAACCGCTGCTGTCGCTATTGATTTAACAGATCACACCATTGACAGCCTGGGTGCAGCGCGGTGTTCTATGTTATCTTATAGATGTATATATTTGCCTTATTAACTTATTATAGATGTATATATTTGGCTTTAACAACTTATTAACTCAGCCAATATGTTTTTTTGATCATGGCAGCCATAGAATTATAGATAGCTATCTCAAGATTAGTCTAATAATTCAGTTGAGGTTATGTTAACATGTGTTCTTTATCTATATAATCTATATTATAGAATAATAATAACTCTTGATATAAATTTGTGCTATGTCAGATGATAGTGGTGTATTTAAAATGGATCTATATCCATTCAAAATACTTTTTAAGCACGGGAAAGCATAAAGTAAATACCTAAAATCTTCCATTTTAAACCCTAGAACTCATCTGTCAAGTCAGGTTGTTCACTTGATGGATTGTAGTTCTAGAAAATGAAACTATCGCTAAATAAGCACTTTATTAGGAGAAGTTCAATCTCAACTCTGAAACAATGATGAATAACAAACATCTAATCCATATAGTATGTCACACATCGTGTGTTTATTTCAGCGAACCAATTTGTTTTCTTGAGATAGGTATTTTCCTTAAAATCAATTAGTGTCGGTCTTTGCTTGTAAGAAGATTGATTTAAGAAACTAAGTACTATATTATTCTCTTCATATTTGCCGTGCAAAATTTGTAACCTGTTTGATAGGAGATCCTTAGTGTGATAAAATTTGAACAGAGCAGTACAATGAAGAAGGTTTGACTACCGATACTAAAGAATTAGATAAATGTTAAAGTCTCGTTCATCTTTAGGGGTGGCAATTAAAAACCCAAAGTCATCACGCCATCAATTTCCTAAAAAGGATTTGTGATAAAAAGGTCCGTAGATAAGAAATCTGATCACACGAACAGCTGTATTTAGATCAGCACCAAGAATGGAAAAATATATATTAGTGGCAGCAGTAGTTCGGGCTCTTATCTGGAAAAAGATATATAGACACTTAACCTCCATGCATGCTTTTAGTTCCTATAGGTGATATGCTATGACTCAGCTCATTTATCAATAGGAGATATTGATTGGGGAGATCTTATAAAAAACTTGAACAATAGACTAATGTATTAGGATTAGATATTTAGAGACTAAATTGAATCTCCATATATGCCCAAGTGCAAAATCTCGTTCAGATCTTAGTCATTTTAGGTATAGTTTCAGGCGGTAAAGGATTACCTCTGGAGTATTTCCGAATTAGGTTCTCCAGTTCTGAACACTCGTCTGCATCTGATAAGGAGCTAGTCTGCGTCTCCATATGCAGTACATGTACCGCCAATTATATATGCAATTTCTCTATAATTCCATGCAGCTATTCTGTACTTCTATTTTTCGACAATCGCAAGGAATATCTTCTGGGGGGATCTATTAAGCCACGTAAGCAACGAGAGAATAAAGTATGTAAATGTGAGATAAAATGTCATTATTAGCTCTGCTCACCATTGTTGATCTTCTTTTAGGATTGTTTGTAGTTGCATTAATCTCTGTTATTGTTCTTCCTTAATGGGAAAAAGCTTCCTTTAGTTTTATCAGTGTAATCTCAAGAATGTATGTTTAGTTTATTTGTATCTGGCAAATTGTGTTACATTTCTTACAGAGATAAAGAAAAATGCATGAGCTCTAGAAGGTATTTCTAAACAAGTTCTTGCAGTTAAAGAAACTATTGTTCAGCTATACCTTATATTGTGTCGCTTTATTTTTCAGGGCCAAGATGATTTTAAATTAAAAGAAAATGTAGAACAATTTAATTACCATTCAATTATTTTTATATTCTTATTTAATTAAGTTTTCAATTTATTGTTTTTCAATTGACAATTCATGATGGCAATACTAACATACGATGGAGGATGTCTTTCAATCAACAAGGCAGTGCGATTTACATCAGCAACCGTCCTGATCCTGTTATTCATCATCAATGCTGGCTCAGCATTCGAAAATTCACAACGACGTAATCCTAACGGCAACGGTTTTCGGAGAGCAGGTTTAAGAAGAGGTCGGTTGGCTGAATCGAATGGAGGTTTGGGCGAAGAGGACGGGGCAAGTGGAAATCGTAATCCCTTGCTAGGGTTCAGAAGAAACCAAAGGTTGAGTACCAGACATTTATTGGCTTCCCACCGATCGGGGTGAGTAATATAACTCTTTATTATGATATAAAATCTTTATAGCCATACATTTACTTACAGCTTAGTTAAACAGCCATATGCACTTTTATAATATTATGTGGACGAATTAGGCAGCATGGTATACCTCATAACAAATTTAATTGAACTAATCAGTACGAAAGATTTAATCTATACTTTCTATCTAAAAAGATTTAATGACTTCTAACGTACAAATTGAAATGTAACTGAAACAAGTATGAATTTGAATGAAATTATTCGATAGATTAAGAATTTCTATCAACAACTTCTTTAGAACCATTCAAATTTTTACACAATTAACCAATCCGCTCAGAGAACTTGAATAACATTACGCAAAAATATTTTTTTTTTAACTTTACGCATAGAACTTTTGCTGAATCTTAAATTCTAATTTCAGAAACTACAAACGAAATGGTATTTTCTATATGATATAATAACACTATTGTGACCTAACATGGCAACAAGCTGACCTATCAGTTGGTAAGACTTATTGCCACCTGACTCAGGTTCAGATGAACTGTCACTACCTATTAGGATGTAAACCAGTTACAGAGATTTATAGCTACACTATTGGAACAAATGAATTAAATGGCTATGGCTCTTGCTATAGACTCTGACCAATAAATATAGTTTGAGACGCTCTGTTATTGTGATTTATACATTGACATTGTGAAGAAGATTTAGATTGAGAAAAGCTATAACTACACTTGCTACAAGCACTACTTGAACCTACTTCTACCTACAATGCGATGTTTGAACCTACACCTACCTACAAATTACAATGCACTACTTGAATCGGGTGTAGGTCATACCCCCCCCCCCTCGGTCATCAGCCCCCCCCCCTCTCCCGGTCACGAGCCCCCCTGTTTTTCAATCCTTATTTACCTATATTATTTAATCCTTATTGACACTTTTGTAGTTCATTACTGACTAAACATAAAATATATGCATATCGGGGGGCGTGGCGGCCCCCGAACCCCCCTGCCAGGTCATTAAACAATCATGAAGTGTGCAG
>CANNZV010003416.1:0-64004 GCA_947561585.1 Caprella mutica
TGGGGTTTTATCCCAGTACGTATTTTAATAACTTAAAATAGTCTAATTTGCACATTGAAATACTTGAAACGCGCCCGCTTTACTGTGAAAGAGTGACATTATGTAAAATGAAAGAAGGAAGAGTGGTGAGTGTATCTATCTTCAAAATGTTAGTAGGTATATTTCCAAGATCTTCTAGCCGTTCTCTGTGTTCATTTTAATAAAGAAACAGAGTAGAATATGCATTTTTATGCATCTCCACCAACATGAATTCTATACTATATTTTTGGACTAAATACATAAATTATGTTACTGCATATGGAACTTCGTGCGTCTCTTAGCTATACCACATGTTTATTAATATAATTTATATTGTGGGACATTTACATCCCACTTGTCAAGTGCTGTCGACCTCAAGTAGGAAATGCATGAGAGGACTGTGTCTAATAAATTGAAAAAAAGACCCAACATTCTAGAATCTCAAAAACCGGAAAACCCAATCTCGAGCAGATTAACTCCGCGGTGAAAGGGTTAACATATAATTTTATATCAAGACACTATTTAAATCTCCATTATTGCCAATAACAAAGAATATAGGCCCTTGAAGACTTATAAACCAGTAGTTCTCAATGTATTTTTCTCAAACACCCCTGTGCATTAATTGTGTTACATTGAAAAGCTACGATTATACTTCATGTATATTCTGCATATGCTAATATATAAAACAGCCATACCAGGCACCCCCTATAAATATTCTAGGCCCAAAGAGGTGCTGGGTACCCCACTGCAAGGAAGTTATACATAGTACTGGAACTATAACAACGTCTCTCAGCTACATTATTAGGTCTATATTTCGGTCCACTGCTATATAGGTAGTAGTAACAATAGAGTGAGTGACGTCATTAAGGAAACAGACTTAATCGAAAATTAGGGTTAAGTTTGAATAACTGAATACACTTACTCTTTTCTTATATTGGCAATAAGTAAACATATTTTTATAATTAAACATTCTTCGATTTCCTTAAATTTAATTTTAGTGTTGCTGTGATGACGTCACATGCACTAACCGTCTCAATTGCCACTACTATATTCTATATACTGGGAGTCCGTGAATATGCAGTGGACTGGACTGCCGACACATAAAAACAAAATGTGATCCGCCTGCCCCACTGCAGTAGACCCAGATGAAGAACGGTAATTTTCTTTAAATATGCAGATTGATATTAGTATGACCATTATTCTTTTGTAAATTTGATTAATCTGAATATTTAGATCTCAATAAAGCTATTATATACATCTAGAAACAAATTTCCACCATGGAAACCTTGCAGTTCCTGAAAAATTGGTAGCCACCAGATAGTTTATATTGATTAGAGTAGAAGAGTGAAACTTTAAATTATTATAGAATTTATAGTAATATATCAAGTGACAATGCATGCTATATTTTAATCTCAATTCGATAAGCAAGACTATTGAATATACAGATTTCATGTTTATTCAAGTGTAAACGGTGGAGCCATCAGCTTTTTAAGAATCTGGTACTACTAAAAACTTAATTCATTCAGTGTCACAAGCCACCTACATTTTCATCACACTATGCATCAATAACTAGGTTAACACAGACATAAATTTCAGAATTTACATTAAATTAAATCATAACTATTTTACGTGCGTAAACAGTTAAAAACCAATAGGGATAAGAACTTCGTTTACCAGGCAGTTCAATTTAACATTAACTTTCAAGTAAATAAAACAATCCACACTGGTTAAACACATTATGTACTCGAAACAATCAACAATGCATCCATTGCTAGTTCTATTGATATTATTGAGCTTTTATATGTTCAGGATAGTGAAAGATAATGTTCACGACCAAGATTTTTATTCTTTGGACTTGGCAGCAGCTGCCTTTTGGATTTTCATGACCTTGGCAACGATGCGCTGTTCTTCAATCAAGAATGCTCTCAGAATTCTGGAAAAAAATATTTGGGAATTAGCTAATTTTTATTAACACAAATCTACTTTATATTTGAGAGATTTGAATTAACATCTTAAGATAATAGGAAGTTAAATTAAAAAATTAATATCATACGGAGACTTTCCTTTGATAATACATTCATCAGTATTTTGACAGTTATTTTGTAGTCTACTTCAGTGTTTGAATTATTATATTTTACTAACCTCTCCTTGAGGCAGGTGTGGCACAAGTTACCACCGTAGGCCCTGTCGATGGTCTTGAATCTCTTGGCCATCCTGTGTCTTTCAGCAGGCCTTGAGGGCTTGATACCTGGCAGGGCTCTCTTGCATGTGCCACATTTGGCAGCGTTGGCACGCTTCTTTACATTCTGGTACATAAGACGACCGCCAGGAGTTTTGATACTGGAATAGAAAACTAGTTTAAAGAGATTGAAACTCTTGCAATGAACTCTTCGAAGTTAGTTTAGAATGTAAATAAATAAACTCTTGCATATTGTTAATAAAAAAGGGGGGATATGTTTAAGACACACTTCACCACATTTAAGATATTTTGAAAGAGAAATTTGACTTTCTAGGAAATTTAACAATTGAAACATTATTGTTGCATCTCTGATGCATGTGTATACTTTGAGACGTATAATTTTAAGAGTGATTTTTCACTCAAAAGTTGCAAGTTGAATGGCAACTGTATCTTCAAGACTATTTCAAGATTAATTTAGCTAGCTAATTGGAGATTTTGTCCAACTTCAAAATATGGACTAAAGTCACCAACAGACTGGCAACTTAGGCTCTACTCTAATTAAAATATTATAGCTAAGGAGAAAATTACGATATTTCTCTCCACATGCAATTTTGCAATTGAAGGGCAGAAAATATCTCATTAACTCACCAATGAAATGGCAAGAAAGGACATGCTTCATTACCTTGCATTAGGCCAGTGACATAATTATGTTATATCTCAATTTTCAATATTTTTGAAACAATCAGTTTTTAATATTCTCTATACTGCTTTAAAAAAACTTAGTTTTTGTTTTATCTAGCACTTATCAGGCCATGTTTCATAATGTGACAGGTATGTCACCTGTTAGATAAGAAAATGGAGCAAGGTTGCCATATTTAACCAATTGTGAAGTGATATTTGCTTTATTAGAATTTACAACATCCATTATAGCTATTTTAATAGCGAATTAAGTTTATTAATTTTCAACTTATTCCATATCTCAAAAGCCATGTTTTAAAGTATGGACAGAATCTAATATTTTGGTGACTTTTGATAGCTTAAATAAGTTGAAAACTCTGTAAATATCAAGTAAATCACTCCTAGAGTTATCTCATGAGATGCACATTCATCAGACATTATGACATGAAGCAAAATGATGTTTTCAAGTGTAAATTCTTCACTAGGAAGTCAAATTTCTTCTTTGAAGTATGTTAAATGTGGCAACCTGGATTCTTTTCTCACTGAACTGGCGACTTTTCTGCCACACTTTGAAATCATGACTCCAGAGTTAGCATGAGGGATATATATTTGATAAAACAGAAATGAACTGCAAATTTACTTTTCCACTGTCCCAAACCAAACAGCCCTCTAAATTTAGTGGCGGGCCTAAATCACATGTATATCACTTTCTGTGACGCAGCTCTCTCCAAAACAAAATTAACCAAATTCCTCTTCAAGATAATCAAATTATCATAAATTCTCTCCAAGTCAATTAATTAGCTTAAATTTCAAAAGGTCTGATACCTAGGCCAGTCTGCAAAAGATGCATGAAGTTGTGAAGTATAACCAGCAACTATTGAGGTCTTGAAATTAGTCTCCTGAATTATCTGGCGACAATTTTGCAATTAATTCCTATGTGCCTATGTAGTATGTTTACATGTGATTATTAGAGAATTTTGGCCATTTGGGAGAAATTTTATAATCATTGGAGACAAATTGGCAATGGCACCATAAATAAAATACTTGGATAATTTCGTGTTAAGTGCCAGACTTTTTCAAGAAGCTGAAAAATCCACAACATATTTCCAATAATTTGGCGAGACTGCAGAGTATGGAACATTTTTCCAAGACTCTCTGGGACAAATCTGAGTCCAATTTTAGAAACTGGAGATCTCTGCAGGAGATTTTGAATTAATTCATATGTTACCATCAATTCAGTTGCGGGTGATTCTAAATTTTCTGCTGAGTGTCAGAGTAACTCTCTCAAATTAAAATCTCTGCAGGAGAAGAGACATTATACAGAGAGGTAATTTAGCTGATGATCTATCAACATTCCATTTTTCAGATGCTGGAAAATTGAAAGCCAATTTTTGAGCCAACATTTCTAGAAAATTCTCAGCCAAGCCAATTTGACTCATTTTTTGAAGATTTAAAGCCAAAATTAACATAAAATTTAAAGCCAATTTGACAGGAGTTTTGACAATTTGAAATCTAACATCTAAGCCAATTAATTGGCTTTAACTGACAGAGTCTAACATGGTCAACATTTAAGTGATTTAACCAAGTTATTTAATGATAACACCAAAACTGAGTAATAACCAATTAGCTAAATATGCAAGTAAAATAGAATGGGTCATAAACTCTCAATTTGTTTCTCCTGCTTTCTCCAAAAATTGTCAAATTTCTCTTCAAAATTATCAAATTGTCATAAATTCTCTCCAAAATTACATAAGGAGAAAAATAGATATTTTTCACCATTTGCAATTGAAGGACTCAAAATAACTCACAAACTTGTCATTAAAATGGTGAGTTTGTGACAGGCTTTATTACCTGGGTAAATATCACCATAAATTCAGTAATTGCTCGACTATTCTCAATTCTTTTCAAGTTTCACAGGGGGAAAAATTTCACCAACATGTAACTAGTCAATGGAATTTAGTATTTACCAAATTACAATGAAATGCAACTTGGATGATTCCATTTTAATTCTGTTTTAGAGGCTGACAGGCTAGCTAAACTTCAACTCCTAAGTCATTATCTCACTTCCAGTCTGCAGAATATGGGACATTAACATTTTCTGTATGAACAGTCCAGTCCTTAATTTCCTTCTATATTAACATGTATTTTACTGAGAACAGAAGCCAAAATAGAGAATATCTTGGAAAACACTTCACCAGTTCCTGAACTCTTGCCACTCTGGTCTCACTTATGAAGATTTCAAGAATCAAGCCAAAATTCACATGGGAACAGAAGAATAATTCAAAATTTTAGGCCAATTAGCCAAGTAAAATAGTATGGCTCATAAACTCAATTTTTCTTCAAAATCATTAAATTCCTAGTTTAAGAGTATGTACCAAGTCGCCAATTGATTGTTGACTTAAAATACATCTTTGTTGAAATGTAAACAAAGCCGCAATTTTGTTTTGATATGGCTAGCTCCGTGATGTATAAAAAACAAATGAATAACTAGGAAAGAAAGTATGCCTCTCAGCTCTCTGTGATTGGCTGGTATCAGTTGTACCAATGCCTCTCTCTGATTGGCTACCAAATAATGAAGCATGTCCAAACTCGCCATTTTAATGGCGAGTTTGTGACTGTTATTTTGAGCCTTTCAAATGCAAATGGCGAGTTTTATCTATTCTTCTCCTATGCTACAATGTTATTTTGGAGAGAATTTATAGAAATTTGATCATTTTGGAGAGAATTTGATGAAATTTGGAGAGACAAATGGCGACTTTATGAGACATAATATTTTACTTGGTCGGCTGATACGCTCTCAATTATATATTAAGGTAAGTTTACTTTTGATAATTAGGTGGGTATAATAATATAGGTATATTGACGACTGTCTACTTTCAAAATTGGAATTAAATTTTGACGACTGCATTACTAATTTTTGTTGACTTATTTTTAAAATAAGAAGATATATTGGCGACTCAATGAACATTCTCCGAAACTAGGCTAGTAGCCTAGTATCAAATTATCATAAATTCTCTCAAAATTATTTAAATTAACATTGTAGCATAGAAGAAAAATTATATATTTCTCACCATGTCCATCCAGTCTGAAAAGTAGGTCCTCACAGACCCAGGATTTTTAGCAGAAATTGGGATTTGGGCGGAGCAAATAACATGGGAACATAGGAATTAAATAGGACTTGGGCGCAGGATTAATCCACATATCCTGCTCTACTTTTCAGACTGGATGTCCATTTGCAATTGGAAGGATGATAGGATCAAAATAACTGTCACAAACTCACCATTAAAATGGCAATTTTGGACATGCTCTATTATCAGGCCAATTAGACATCTGAGTTTTGACCTCTTGATATATCTAATATGAGCAGACTGCAGACATACTCAGACAGAGTCTGACAGACTATCTTAAACATGCAGGTCCCCTGGTCTGGGGTTGCAATTGATCTAAATTCAGTTCCTGCTGTATGGGTGCCATTGCCAACTAGCTGAATTAGCTTTACATTTACAAGATAAACACTAGGTACCTAATAGGAACTTAATTAACTTTATATACCTACAGATATATATTCATGATATGTACCTTAGTATCTAACATTTCAAATTAGATAACCTTCTAAAGTACTTATCCTACTACTTACTAACTTAGTACAATAGAAATAAAATAGTGAGAAACAAAGGAATTTATGGTGAAAATTACAAAAAGTATTAATTTAATACCTACCTACCTAACTATACTAACTACTAAGTATATTATAATATGTTTTCCTCAACTATATACCAAAATAGGAGTACCTAATAACTTTAAACTTACACTCTGACTTGGTTGGATTTGGTGTTGTAGGTATTCCTACGTCTGTAAGTTAGTCTTTGCGCCATTTTATTCTGAAAATAAACACAAATTTACGATTATTAATTTAATAATATTCTGTATTGGTAAGTATTTAAAAAGGCACGAATTCACACTTCCTATATTTTCACATATAATCACAAATTAACCCACTTTTAAAATGGAATCTCTATAGACCTAAAATCCACTTGCAAATATAAGCAAAACAATAACAAAGATTCAGTTTGTGTTGCCATAAACGCTCTCTGAGTCAAAATCGGAAAAGAACTTGACAAGAACCTTTGAACTGTGTGTGCTTGAAAGAATTACATTGTGCAATGATATTTTTACTCAATTATCCTATATTTATGTGTGGAATTGATTCAGATTATGCTTCATTTCTTTTAGTTTTCGTTTTATAAATTAAATATTGTTTAAATATTTAGTATTTTCCTTTTAATGAAATTATACGATATTCAGTTAGGTAATTATCTGCTGAAATAAAGAAAGCTATATATTGAGATTGGAAAATGAATAGATTTATCTTTCTACTAGTGTACTTTCCCGTAAAAAATAACGTTTTGATCAATATCAATTTATTACCTGTTGAACCAGAGTTCATCTTATTTAAATAAGGAGACTGAAAAGTACCTATAGATAGTTGGGAAGCGGAAACAAACGGGAACGTTCGAGTAGAAATTTAATTAAAGCACTGGTTATCATTTTTCATTTTCTGAATGCTTTTGCTAATACTAATACAAACAATATAAATAATAAAATGATACCTAAATAAATAACATTATAAGTAGATTATTTGTAACACCCTACCTTAATCGACAGTTATTCAAAATATACATAGCATACATATGATAAATCTAAGAGACATTATATTTCCTACTACAACAACACAAGTTATAAAATGCTTAACCTCTAAGTCTAAACTAATACATAATACATCAACACAAGTTATGAAATGCTTAACCTCTAATGCTTCTGAAAACATTTAATTTAAATTTAGATACAGGCTTAGTGAACATGTCTGCATAATTATGCTCTGAAGGAACATGATGCAGGTTAATCACTTTACTCTCAATTTCGGACCTAATAAAGTGATATTTAATGTCAATATGTTTGCTACGTTGATGAAAGACAGGATTTTTAGAGAGATCAATTGCTCCTCTGTTATCAGCATAAACATCAACAAACTGCTTCTTAGTCATAGTTATATCTGATAATAATTGCCTCAAAAATTTAGCTTCTTGGATTGTGTGAGTGAGAGCCATGTACTCAGCTTCACAGGATGAGAGACAACAGTTGTTTGTTTCTTGGTTTTCCAAGAAATGATAGGCCCTTCAGGATTCAAGAAAAAACAAAATACTGAAATACTCCTCCTATCATTTGATGACCCCCAATCTGAATCACTGAATCCTGCCAACTTAATATTAAAAGATTTCTTAAATACTAACTTAAAATCGATTGTGCCCTTGATATATTTAATCACATTTTTAACAAGATTCAAGGGGGCATTTGTTGGCTTGGATAAGTACTGTGACAATTTCGTGACAGTATAACAAAGATCTGGACGGGTATTACTCATCAAATAAATCAATGTTCCGACCATTTCTCTGTACAGTTTCGGCTCTACTAGCTCATTAGATTCACATTTATTAACATTGTTAATATTTATATCACATGGAACAGCCTTTGGAGTACAATCTTTCATGTTAAATTTATCTAGTATATTTTCCATGCATGTTCTCTGATCCATAGTAATTGAATCATCATTGAATTCAAAGTAAATTCCTAAGAAGTTACTTAGTTGTCCAAGATCTTTCATTTGAAATTTACTTGTGAAAACACCCTTACACTCATTAAGAAGAGTTTTGTTATCTGAAGCTATTAACAAGTCATCTACCCAAACAATAATATAATTATCACCCTACTTTACTGATTAGATCTAGTATATAAATAGTTATCCGAATTAGATTGAGTGAAATCCGACTGAATTAGTACAGAATTTAACAAATAGTTCCAATTTCGGCCGCTCTGTTTTAGTCCATAGAGAGATTTGTTAAGACGAAGAACAAGTTTTCTTCCATCGTGACTTTCTTCTTCATAACCTTCTGGTTGGTCCACATAAATTTCATGCGCTATCTCAGCATTCAAATAGGCACTCTTGAAATCCATTTGATGCACGATCAGGTTATCTTGAACTGCAATTTGCATCAACATTTTGACAGATACCATTTTAGCAGTAGGGCTAAATGTTTCTTGATAGTCAATATCCTGTATCTGAGAGTAGCCTTTCGCGACAAATCTTGCTTTCAGTTTCTCTTCTCCATTAGATCCGATCTTCACAGCATAGACCCATCTTGATCCTATGGTTTTACCATCAGGAGGCAATGGAACAACTTCATAAGTATTATTCCGTTTGAGAGATTCAATTTCTTCGTTCATTGCTGATTTCCATTCATTCTCTTCTTTGGTCCTAATAGCTTCTTGATAGCTTTTTGGAATGATAGATACCTTGTATAGCAATAGTCAATTGTACACTTTGTAGAATCATTATCTTCATCAGAATGAGTCATATCTTAATCTATAAGATATTTCGGGTCTTTCCTGTTACGGTTAGGATATCTTCCTATTTGCTCATTTAACTCTTTTACAGCTTCTTCTTGGCTCTGATTTTTTTGCGAAGTCCTCGTTTTCTCTTCTGTAACTGGCGGATTTTCTGGGATCCTCCGAGTTATCAAAATTCTAGGATCAACTTCTTCCTCGTAACCACTCTCTTCAATTATTGTTCTTATGCATCTTACCTTTTGAACATCATTTCTTTGTTTGAAGTAGACTAGGTACGCTGGACTTCTGGTGCCGTATCCTATGAATATCCCTTCTTCGCTTCGATCGTCCATCTTCTTCTTGTTTTGAACAAAGGCGAAACATGTCGCTCCAAATTTGTACATGTTACTCAAATTTGGCTTCTTTCCTGTAAGCAATTCAAATGGAGTCTTCTTGGTCCTTTGATTGTAACATCTATTCCTGACATATGATGCATTCTTTACAGCATAAGGCAATAGAGATTTAGGCAGTTCCGCTTCTATTAGCATGCATCTCGCCATCTCAAAAAGTGACCTCCAAGCCCTTTCCGCAGTTCCGTTTTGATGTGGCGAATATGGTGCTAAAAATTCATGACTTATTTTATTCTTCACTATTATCTCTTGAAAACTTTGAGAGGTGAACTCCGTACCGTTATCACTACGCAAACTCTTGACTGATCCGTATGGTGATAAATCTGCAAGAAATCTTTCAAATGCTTTACTTGTATCAGACTTTTTCTTAATACAGTACACTATATTAGCAGATGAGTAGTCGTCGATGAAACACACTGCATATATGAATCCTTCATTTGATTCGTTGGCTATTGGTCCAGCCAAATCGCAATGCACCAACTCAAGAGGTCTTGTAGCTCTCTTGTCGCTCTCTCTACTAATAGTTTGAACCATCTTTCCTTGAATGCATACCTTGCATTGAAAATTCTTCTTTCCAGTACTATTTATGCCATTGACTTCTTTCTCCAAATTGATAATATCTTGAATGTTGCAATGACCAAAAATGCAATGTCACTCTTTCAAAGAACGTGTAGCGCTCTTGACACTTCTGACATTATTCAAGAAATATAGCTTACCATCTTTTTCTATGTCAAAAATTGTCCCATCTTTAGCTTTCAGTTCAGCGTGGTTTGGTCCAAATGTTACATTTGCACCCTTTTCCGTAGCAGCCTGAACTGAGAAAATGTCCTGCTGGTAAGAAGGAATACACAAAGCTTGTGTCAAAGTCAACTTATGAGGCTCACCATTAGAGTCATGTATAATGATATTTGCATCTCCTTTACCAGTGACAATATTATTTATCGGCTTCCATGCGCTAGCTCAATAACATGACGTGATGCATCAAAACTTGCATCGAAATTAACGAACTTGTTTGAATCGTTCACAATATCCACCGTTGCGCCACAATCAACTAACAAGTTATTACAATGATTAATTCCATTATTGATGTCAACACCAACTTTAAAAACAAATGACCTATCACTTACATCATTCGCATTATCACTCACAGTGTTTGTGTTATTCTTACGCCGACAGTAATTCGTATCATGAGTTTTCGATTTGCAATAGTTACACCACCTACTTTCAGTTTTCTTAACTCTCTGACTGTTTTCATTGTATTTATTTACATTATTACACTGATATTTCTTATGTCCTAATTTTCCACATGAGTAACATTTAACACTTTTGTTATCACTATTTTGCAAATGCATAACACTATTATCACCACTAGCATTTTCATTACAACGATATTGAGTTTCTTCAAAGCTTTTCAATGACACTTTGAATTCAGAAAATGTTTTCACTTTATCACTCTGCGTAATGACTGTACTAAATGCTTGAAATTCCTCGGGCAAACCTTTCAAAACCATTGCTATTAGTAAACAATCACTGAAAGTTTCTCCAGCGTTCTTCAACGATGTAACAGCGCATTCTGCCCTCAAGACATAGTCAGTCACTGTCTCAGTACTTTTCTTTCGAAGAGATGTTAATTCGGTATAAAGCGAAGTTATTCTAGGCTTACTTGTACCCATATAATGCTCCCTGAGAATCTTCGTTGCTGCTTTTCCGTCATCCTTTGCATCCCGCATAACCAAGGATAAACTTTTATCATCCAAAAGTTGAACAAGTGCGTTATTCTCAGCGTATCCTTCTTCGTCGCCATTTTGAGTAAGGACAGCACTCAACTTCTGAACACGAAGATAGATGACCCAAGAATTTCGTTTCCCACAGCTCATATCTGTCTTCACAACCATCAAATACTAATCTACCCAATCTGGGCCTATAACCTGTTGAACCAAAGTTCATCTTATTTAAATAAGGAGACAGAAAAGTATTGATAGTTGGGGAGCGGAAACAAACGGGAACGTTCGAGTAGAAATTTTATTCAAGCACTGGTTATCATTTTTCATCTTCTGAATACTTTTGCTAATACTAATACAAACAATATATATAATAAAATGATACCTAAATAAATAACATTATATGTGATTATTTGTAACATTACCTGTTATTATTACTTCTATTGAATTTCATTAAAATTAAATTTTCTGCATAGCCTAATTTATTCCATATATAAAATACATTTAAAAATTGAATAAAAACTGCGGAATTTAAATATGAAGTCCATATATATCCGTACGTATCACAGCTACCCTATAAACAACGTATATCGATTAGATTTCTTTTCGATTGCTGGGATATCGAATCGATGGATTGTTCCATCGAATCAACAGACCGTTGTTTGTAGGGTATTGCTTCTTGCTTAATACCCATCGTGTAAAAGAGGACACCAAATAAATAAATATATAAATAAACACACTACGGGTATTATTAGGATAGATAGATATAATAAAGAAGAAAAAAATTAATTTGAAGAAGAATTTAAACACGCAGTGTATAATATAATATCAAGTTATTAATCAATAAATAACTAAACCTGAAGACACGTACCATATGTAGATCTAAAGTTACACCAATAAGAATATTATCGAATTCCCGTTATTCTTAACGGGAAAATACACTCGTTTATAAGTAAAACACACAGCATGGATTTGATATTTATTTTACGTAATGATACAGTTTGAAATGTAATAAAAAAAATAGTTTAATTACTCTATAGCTTTTTAGGCATATGTAAATGGGTAAATTATTATATAAGTATACCTATCATTTATCGAATACTACATAAAATACATGTTGAGTAGTATATATGCTAGTTCTCTAATAGATGAGGAAACTAATCGAAAAGTTGGGTTACTGAGTATTCGAGAAGCTAATTGGAGAAGAAATATTGATTATTATTAATATAATATTTAAATTTTTGTATTATATGACGTTGCGAATGCCAAAATAATTTAAAAATTAATTCAATGTTCTTACATATAATATTTAGTCTATAATAAATGAATTAAATTCCGGTCATAATTTCCAATATACAATTACCTATATATTTAAATTTCCATTCAAAATTAAAATTTCTCCACGACACTTTAGTGAAACGGACGCTCCACAACATCAGAAATAAAGATTAAAGTTACTTATCATCTAATAATTCTATAATATAATATAAGATATAATTTTCATTACATTCGCTTGTTCAATATAATTAAATTAATATCATATTTAAACTTAATCGAGCAATACAGAAAATACTCGAATGTTTCGTCTGATCATTTCTGTTTTGTCGGAACCGTCAGAGTTAATTTTCCATACTTTAAAAATAACGGGCAGACGATAATATATTACTTGGTAGAATTAAATAACAGGTAGAAGAAGGTTAAAGTCGATGAATCATCGTATATATGATATTTCATATCAATATTTCAGGTTTGCAAATAGTCAATTCTGCCGATGATGAAATACCTAGCTGCCTTTGGGTATTTCCAGATTACTAGGCAGAAAACTATACAGTACACAGCTATTAAACAGTAGGTAGGTGACCGTAGGTCTCATTCTTTTTGGCCATTTTTCGTTACATAATGAACGAATATAGTGAATAAAAGAACAGGAAAATGTGTGTTTTTGCACAAAATAGCAACTAGATTATTTTTCAATTTAACAGGAAAAATTTGTATTGAATTTGGGAAAGTTTAGGCACGGGTTTTTTAATCGGCGTAAAAAAGATACTATAAACAATCCCTGATTGTATATACCACACGTTGATCAAAATCTCCATCACGTTGACTATTTCATTACCTTTCGGTGTATAAATAACAAGGTGCTTCGTAAGAACTTGATTGTTTATTCACATTCAGTGATATTAATCACCTTAATTATAATACAATGGTTAAGATGAGCAGATTGTATATGGCGCTATCTGGCAACACTCCGTTGCGGGTTCCCCACATTACCTTGGTCGCCCTAGCGAGGAAAAGTGGTCAGAAAAAGGGGTTCATGCCAGCATAAGTGGTTTGGTATTCGCTATGGATTACTTCATGTTCGAAATTGTTTATATTTTCATTCCGAGTGTTGTGCTTATTTTGAGTTTTGTTTGGTACCGAGATTGGGAGCAACGAAAGACCCCCCCTGGACCCTACGGTCTGCCTATGGTAAGTAAAATGTTAATGGGGTAAGTGCTGAGTTATCGGTCGGTTCCACATATTCGATCATATAAGAAAAAAATACATAATAATTATAACTTTCGAAAAAGTTACAATTATTTTAACTATTATATATTTTATTATGTATTCAAAAAGTGGAACCGGATAACTCGAAGTCTACCTTATACATATATTATTATGCAAAATAGTTTAAAAAAATCAGACTAATAATTTCATCAAAATTGACGGTTTTTTATATCTGTAAATTAAATATAAAAAAGTAATAAAAATATGTCATTACGTAATAGGTACGTAAACCTATGTACTTATACATTTCGAAAAATAATTATAATGGTATATGTATATTATTAAACTATTTAATATATATGAATATAATCTCTATTATATAGTACAACTTTTATTAGGTATTTTCTACAGAGTTTTTAATGAAAATTCCAATTTAAGTAACTTCATCTCTAAACGTGTTTTAAACCTGTTTATTTCTTGTCTAAACCAACAGTTAAATTGAAGCGAAAAATCCCCAAACTTAAACGTAAATACATAAAAAACAAAATTAAACTCGTTTAACCTAGGTACTATAAATATTAAATATGAATTTGTTTCGAGCTCTATATTTGTAATGGTTAAATTGAAGTACATTATATTCATTTTTTTATATAGTGTTTAATTTTTATAAAAAAATATACATTCAACTGCGTTGATCGAAAATGAATTTTGTTAAAAAAAAAAATTATTGTAATTATTTCAATGTAAAATATTTAGGATTAAAATTCTTGTAGATAAGAAATTAATTTTTTCTATCAATATATATTATATAATATTATTTTTTTTAATTTTCAAATTTTATTATTTGTAAATGGTGATTAATTTGCAAATTATAATTAATTTACATATCATAATTAATCTCTATATTATAATAAATTTTTTGTATTAGGTATAATTAATTAGTAAATAACAATTAATTTCGGTAAACTCCTAGTTTAGTTGACCCTTGGATCGGGTCAACTAAACTATAGGAAGCGGGTATATAAATCCTATACTATAGCGTTGAACACTAAAAAAATGAGTTTAAATTATTTATATGATATTATGACAGTTGTAAAATAATAAGTATTATGATATTATGATTTTTACAATTGAAATTTGAATTTAAATAAAATATTATTTGAATGTAATTTGTATCTATAATACCGATCAACTATTCACGAGAATGTCTTATGATTGAAAAAAATATGAACTTTTAAAATATTTTCCATTCTTCAACTATTCAGGAAAATGTTTTCAATTTTGTAAACCGTGCCATTTAAACATTCTACAAGTAGAAACGTATGCTACAAGCAACTGTCTACACTTTCTTCAACACCATTAAAGTATTAATATCTCTTTATGTTATATACCCGCTTCCTAGTTTAGTTGACCCTATCCAAGGGTCAACTAAACTAGGAATTTACCTTAATTTCTATTTCATAATTAATTTTTATATTATAATAAATATTTTTATTATATTTAATTTTTATATTATAATTAATTTTTATAATATATTTAATTTTTATATTGGTATAATTGATTATTATATTAACTTTAGTTAATCAATATAATTAATCCCTACACATAGTAATTTTCGAGTTATCTCGACATTTCCAAATTTTCGATTATGTAAGTATATATTATTTTACTTTCAATAAGTTCAATTAAACATATCATAAACTTTTTCATATGATCGTAAATGTGAAACCGACCCATAATTTGAACTAACTATATATATGTATATATATTATTGAATTTTAAATGTCCACTCCAGGTTCCGGGGAAAAAAATGAGTTTATTACATAATATTATATAATTAAGGTCTAAACTCCACCCTAGGATCTTTAATCTGCAAACCGCATCATATTTATATATATATTTTACTTGTTTTAAAGCTCTTAATACACTGTCCACAACAGTCGTCCAAAACCCTAATCTGACGCTGAAGAAAAAGATTGTACACTCTCTGTTTTAATTTCAATTTGAATTCTATAAAAAAAAGCATTCCGAGGTTCGTTAAAAACTTTAGACTTTAAATTATTCCCTGAAGTATATAAACGTTTCTATAATAAGTTTATCCAATTTTATACCATTACAGGAGTTTATTTAATATTGGATTGATTATACCTACATAGCTGACAGTCAAGACAAACTGTGTACATTCTTTTTCTTTGGACTGAAAATTAGCAAGTCGGAAGTAAAACAGCATTTGTAGAGTTTTGATTTCAAATATCTTTAAAGGCATATAAAATTAAATATATACCATCAAATTTCATGGGGATTGCAGCAAAATGATAAGAAAAATTAGCCTCATTGATTAAAACGATTAAAAATTTAATTGGAGGGGAGGGGGGGGGGGGTGATCTTTATCATATCCCTATTCATGTTCTCTATAAATTATCTCTTGTTTTTAGGTTGGTTCTCTTCTTTCCCTCGACTCGAAGCAACCCTATTTAACCCTACAAGCCCTAAGCAAGAAGTATGGGCCAGTCTACCACTTGAAACTGGGACAAATAGAGGCTGTTGTCCTGAGTCATCATGACGTCATCAAAGCCACTCTTTCTCAAGAGGCATCTTCAGGCAAAGCCCCTCTTTACATGACTCATGGTATCATGAAGGGACAGGGTATGAATAAAAAAATTGTTTATTTTTTTGGTTTAATCTTTTACTTTTCGGTTTATATTTTTTTTTTCAAAATCAATTGGAATTGATATCACACATCAATTAGATATACATAATACGTACGTATACTTAATACATAAAAGAATTGCTGCCGCCAAAAAATTATTTTAAGCGTAGTTATACCGTTAGAGTATTTTCGTTTTCTATGATCAACAGTAAAGAAAATATTTTTATAGGATGCACTATGTTATATAGTGTGTCCGCAAAAAATGTATCCACTGCCATCGAATGTATCTTGTAAGTACTATTTATAATTCATTAACTTAAATTAATAATTCATTAATATTAATTTACGTATTTATGGTACCAAGATATTATGCATATTATCGTGGAATGATGAATAATACAGATTCAATGCAGTGGATACATTTTTTGCGGACACACTGTATATTATAGTCCTATTAACAAATATTTCTTTGTTTAACAAATTAACAATTTTTCTCAAATATAATATCAATAAAATAGTAGGGTACCTAAATAGCTAAGTATACCGTAAATAACCAATAGGGTACCTAAATACCAAATATTATACCGTAAATAGGGTACCTAAATACCAAATATTATACCGTAAATAGGGTACCTAAATACCAAATATTATACCGTAAATAGGGTACCTAAATACCAAATATTATACCGTAAATAGGGTACCTAAATACCAAATATTATGCCGTAAATAGGGTACCTAAATACCAAATATTATACCGTAAATGCTAAATAGGTACCTAAATACCAAATATTATACCGTAAATAGGGTACCTAAATACCAAATATTTTACCGTAAATAGGGTACCTTAATACCAAATATTATACCGTAAATAGAGTACCCAAATAGCAAATATTATACCGTAAATAGGGTACCCAAATACCAAATATTACACCGTGAATAGGGTACCTAAAAAAAAATATTATACCGTAAATAGGGTACCCAAATACCAAATATTATACCGTAAATAGGGTACCCAAATACCAAATATTATACCGTAAATAGGGTACCCAAATACCAAATATTATACCGTAAATAGGGTACCCATATACCAAATATTATATCACTCTGTTGGCTTAATCTAAACTGGAAGAATGGATGTTCGATTCCTTATAAAGAAAACGAAATTCTTATCTTTTTGACCTGTTTTTCTCTTTTCCCTAATTCTTATCAAATCAAATTTACGATTTAATTATTTTTGTACCCTAAATAAATTCAAATCAAATACACGAAAGTACAACATTTTCAATTAAATATAGTATATAAAAAGTAAACATGTTTAAGTTTACATAGATAATAATTATTATTCATTGAATGTTTTGGCACATCAGACAGTTAAAGATTTGTATGACGTAATAAAACCTTCCAAAGAAAATAACGCGCAAATAGAAAACGAGTATTGCGCATTAATTGCATTTACATATTATATACTTATTATAATTATATATGTGCGTGTTTATAATACTAGAATGCTAATGTTAGATAGGCTAAGTTTCGAGTTATCGGTTTGTTATACATTTTCGATCATGTAAGAAAATATAATTTAAAATTTTAACTCGTTATTTTATTTAATAACAATGATACCTTGAGGTATCGTTGTTACCAATATTATTAAAATAATGAGTTAAAATGATGTGGAAGTGCCTCAAAAATCATTAATAAATTAATAATAACCTATATACTACAGTAAGATAACAGTCTGTCTGTCCCGTACACACGTAGGGTTTTTTAAGTCTTTCCACCAGACTTTTTGCTAAGCTCCTCCTACTTTTTCAGCAATATTTTCGAATAATTTAAGAAAAAACAATATAATTATTATTTATTTTAGTTGGTATCCATGAAAAAAAGTAGGAGGAGCTTAGCAAAAAGTCTGGTGGAAAGACTTAAAGGTCCCCTCCACGCAATTTTTTTTATTTTTTAAATCAACGAGGCTAATGTTTCTTATCATTTTAATGCAAACCCCATAAAATTTAATAGCATATTTTTAATTTTATATGCTTTTAAAGATTTTTATAATCCAAACTCTACAAAACCTACTTTACTTCCGACTTTCTAATTTTCAGTCTGGAGAAGAAGAATGTACACCATTTGTTTTGATTGTCAACTAGGTATTTGATTTAATAAATCTATTTATTATTCGTTTTAAGGTTTAAATTTGAATAAACTAATTATTGAAACGTTTATTTACTTTTAAAAACAGTTATTATTTTAAAAGAATGCCAAAAACGCATTGTTTGTTTAAAAATTTAAATTTGAAATCAAAACAAAGAGTGTACAATCTTCTTTCTCAGCGTCAGGTTGGAGATTCGCTCGATTGTTGCTCATAGAGTATTAAAAAACTTTAAAAGCAAATAATAAAATATATACTGAACCGAATTGTATGCGGTTTGCGGAATAATGATCGTAGACCTTAGTTCTATAATATTATGTAATAAACTCATTTTTTCCCCGGAGCCTGGAGAGGACCTTTAAAAAACCTACGTGTGTACGGCCCTTAAAGGAAGCATTAAAATTAATAATTTGTCGCCATGGCTACGGGTCACACTAATATTAATAATTAAAAAAATCACAGTTTTGGTTTTACAATGTAACATACTAATTTTGTTAAATTAGTATATATGTATTGAAATTAAGATATAAGTACTTACATTTAAATATAATCCTAAACCCATTATATTAAATTATTTCTCAGGGGATGAACAACAATGACTGTACTAGTTTAATAATATTTATTACCCGGACTTCTTTTCTTCGTTAATTTTATTATTTATAAAGAATGGGTATATAAAGTCCATAAGAATAGAAGATATAGTAATTTTTCAAACATGTTAGAACATGTTAGAACATGTTAGAACATGTTAGAACATGTTAGAACATGTTAGAACATGTTAGAACATGTTAGAACATGTTAGAACATGTTAGAACATGTTTGATCATGTTTGATCATGTTAGAACATGTTAGAATATGTTAGAACATGTTAGAACATGTTAGAACATGTTAACCAAACATGTCTTTAAGATTGGGTTCACCTTTCATTCATCTATCACAATAAAAAATGGACTAATTTTGAAAATACTTTAGTATTCTTCTTAAATTTTTTTTATAATATCAATAAAATAAATAAAATGTTATATTATGAATATTGAAATTGATAATCAATATGAATTTGAATTAAATAATTGTGAATATAAATACAAATAATCAATAATATTACTATAACTATAATAATCAATATTAATTTAAATATAATTATAAGTTGAACATTAAAAATATATATTTATTTTTTCTCAACCAAATACATTAAAAGTTCCTAAATTCATCATGTTATTTTTAACATGGAATGTTCAAATAATTTATATACTCTCAATAATCATACATGTAATACTAGCAACACGTATAATAATTATTTGTACAGATTTGCAATTTGTAGTTAGTTTTTTGTTTTTAGTTTCACAATATCGCTCATTATTTGACATATAGAATGTTGAAAGTTTTGGTATCATGAAGGTTTGTCTTTAAATTCAAATAGAATAAAAATAATACATATAACACGTCTTAACTGAGTACAGTGTCCATACCTACTTCTACTACTGACTGCGACTGAGTACAGAGTCCATACCTACTTCTACTCTTGACTACGACTGAGTACAGTGTCCATACCTACTTCTACTCTTGACTACGACTGAGTACAGTGTCCATACCTACTTCTACTCTTGACTACGACTGAGTACAGTGTCCATACCTACTTCTACTCTTGACTACGACTGAGTACAGTGTCCATACCTACTTCTACTCTTAACTACAACTGAGTTCAGTGTCCATACTTACTTCTACTCTTGACTGCGACTGAGTACAGTGTCCATACTTACTTCTACTCTTGACTGCGACTGAGTACAGTGTCCATACCTACTTCTACTCTTGACTACGACTGAGTACAGAGTCATACCTTCTTCTACTACTGACTGCAACTGCGTACAGAGTCCATACCTTCTTCTACTCTTGACTACGACTGAGTACAGTGTCCATACCTACTTCTACTCTTGACTACGACTGAGTACAGTGTCCATACCTACTTCTACTCTTGACTACGACTGAGTAAAGTGTCCATACCTACTTCTACTCTTGACTACGACTGAGTACAGTGTCCATACCTATTTCTACTCTTAACTACAACTGAGTACAGTGTCCATACTTACTTCTACTCTTGACTGCGACTGAGTACAGTGTCCATACCTACTTCTACTCTTGACTACGACTGAGTACAGAGTCCATACCTTCTTCTACTACTGACTGCAACTGCGTACAGTGTACATACCTACTTCTACTACTGACTACGACTGAGTACAGTGTCCATACCTACTTCTACTACTGACTGCAAATGAGTACAGTGTCCTTACCTACTTTTAATCTTGACTACGACTGAGTACAGTGTCCATACCTACTTCTACTACTAACTACGACTGAGTACAGTGTCCATACCTACTTCTACTACTGACTGAGACTGAGTACAGTGTCCATACCTACTTCTACTACTGACTGCGACTTAGTACAGTGTCCATACCTATTTCTACTCTTGACTACGACTGAGTACAGTGTCCATACCTACTTCTACTACTGGCTGCGACTGAGTACAGTGTCCATACTTACTTCTACTCTTGACTGCGACTGAGTACAGTGTCCATACTTACTTCTACTCTTGACTGCGACTGAGTACAGTGTCCATACCTACTTCTACTCTTGACTACGACTGAGTACAGAGTCCATACCTTCTTCTACATGTGACTGCAACTGCGTACAGTGTACATACCTACTTCTACTACTGACTACGACTGAGTACAGTGTCCATACCTACTTCTACTACTGACTGCAAATGAGTACAGTGTCCTTACCTACTTTTAATCTTGACTACGACTGAGTACAGTGTCCATACCTACTTCTACTACTAACTACGACTGAGTACAGTGTCCATACCTACTTCTACTACTGACTGAGACTGAGTACAGTGTCCTTACCTATTTCTACTCTTGACTACGACTGAGTACAGTGTCCATACCTACTTCTACTACTGGCTGCGACTGAGTACAGTGTCCATACCTACTTCTAATATTGACTACGACTGAGTACAGAGTCCATACCTACTTTTACTACTGACTGCGACTGAGTACAGTGTCCATACCTACTTCTACTCTTGACTACGACTGAGTACAGTGTCCATACCTACTTTTACTACTGACTGCGACTGAGTACAATGTCCATTCCTACTTCTACTCTTGACTACGACTGAGTACAGTGTCCATACCTACTTCTACTATTGACTACGACTGAGTACAGTGTCCATACCTACTTCTACTCTTGACTACGACTGAGTGCAGTGTCTATACATACATCTACTCTTAACTACAACTGAGTACAGTGTCCATACCTATTTCTATCACTGACTACGACTGAGTACAGAGTCCGTAGCTACTTCTACTACTGACTACGACTGAATACAGTGTCCATACCTACTTCTACTTCTGACTGCGACTGAGTACAGTGTCCATACCTACTCTTACTCTTGACTGCGACTGAGTGCAGAGTCCGTAGCTACTTCTACTACTGACTACGACTGAATACAGTGTCCATACCTACTTCTACTCTTGACTGCGATTGAGTGCAGTGTCCATACCTACTTCTACTCTCGACTGCGACTGAGTACAGAGTCCGTAGCTACTTCTACTACTGACTACGACTGAATACAGTGTCCATACCTACTTCTACTCTTGACTGCGACTGAGTACAGTGTCTATACCTACTTCTACTCTTGACTACGACTGAGTACAGTGTCCATACCTACTTCTACTCTTGACTCTTGATGGAAGACCAGGGGTTCTATTCCGATGATGTAATTCAATTCTTTATTTTCAAAATATGTTATTTATTTATATTTTTTATTTTCTATTTCTACTCTGAGGTTTTCCTAAATCCTTGTAATTATCTCCGTAGTATCCATGAGAAATTTATTTACATATTCATCACTAGGGTTGTGACATTATGCTTTTTGATTAATAGATCTTAAAGAATATCATAGATGAAATGGTTTCTAATACTATATACCGCTGGTTTAGAACGATTCAATACTCTTTAGTTCCCTCCGTCTATATTATTTTCGAGATCTATTATTTTTAAAGGATTTTGTCACAATCCTACTCGTTACTGAATATTGTCACTTTTATTTGTAAATTTACCGTGGAGTTTTTAACATACATGGATTACAATTTTTGTAATTTTTGTGGGGGTCTAACGTCTTCTTCAGCCATATCGTTGACCATATATCGCTGACGTCAAAAGTAAATTAAATACAAGGGACTGAAGTAGCAGACAGAAAGAAACATGGCTCCATGAGCACAGTCACCTACCACTGTCGGTGACAAAGCTCATGGATGCAGAACAGCTATGGATGGAAGAGTAAAATGAAGGTGGTAGTAAATGATGCGTACAAGCATACATACAAAAATGTAAGGCCTCGTATATAGTTGAAGTGCATAATCCTTGCGGTATCCTCTAAAACTGCAAGTAGCAGTAAAAAATGATAAACATAGGAGAAGTGAAAAAAGACAATACATATTCCGAATTACAACAGTTCAGGGCCCAAGTGACGCCACCCCCTTCTCTTCCATTCACAACAGACATCATTAGGATAGAACCACTAGAGGCTATATTTAGCTTAGTTAAGTGCTGAAGAGAATCCATTTTAGAGCTCAAGGTTATAGAAAATTATTAATTTGTAAAACAGAAAATTATAACCGAACAGAAAATTATATATATGCAAACAAATATTGCTAACATAGTGACCACTAATATAGCATTCATGCACGTAGTTGCAATTGTGCTACGTTCTTACGAGAGCGTATCATTGCTACCATCATTCGATAGTGTATCATTGCTACGTTCTTACGATAACGTATCATTGCTACGTTCTTACGATAGCGTATCATTGCTACGTTTTTACGATAGCGTATCATTGCTACGTTCTTACGATAACGTATCATTGCTACGTTCTTACGATAACGTATCATTGCTACGTTTTTACGATAGCGTATCATTGCTACGTTCTTAGGATAGCGTATCATTGCTACGTTCTTAGGATAGCGTATCATTGCTACGTTCTTACGATAGCGTATCATTGCTACGTTCTTACGATAGCGTTTCATTGCTACGTTCTTACGATAGCGTATCATTGCTACGTTCTTAGGATAGCGTATCATTGCTACGTTCTTAGGATAGCGTATCATTGCTACGTTCTTACGATAGCGTATCATTGCTACGTTCTTACGATAGCGTTTCATTGCTACGTTCTTACGATAGCGTATCATTGCTACGTTCTTAGGATACCGTATCATTTCTACGTTCTTACGATAGCGTATCATTGCTAAGTTCTTACGATATATAGCGTATCTGTACTACTTTGTTGTCACGGTAATACTATACAGCATGTTTACGTGTGCCACTATTACTACACCGTACACGACGTACCTTATAACCCATCCTACTACCTTATCTATTTAGAGTGATCTCAAGGGCGACTGAAACGAAAAAATAGAAATAAACAATACGCAGCTCCAGGAAGAAGAAATATAAGGAGAGATGATACGGTATAGCTAGGAGTTCATGTACCTTGAATTTGACAATAAACCTCTTCACTAAAATCAATACCTATATCAAAAACATAAACTAAACTTAACCATGATAATAATTATATCTATTATTTATGTACTTTATTATGCTTCCCCTCAAGCTGGATAAATCTGGTTACTCGACTATACTCATTATTCAAATTAGTTCAGTTTTTGTCCATTTTCAGCAAACCAAACAATTTTCACGTCCATCAATATATCTATATTTAAACTTTATTCGTTTACAACCTCCTAGATCAATAAATTTTATAACTATACCCTCGAATCAGTAGTTTCCTAGACTTTTTTACCTCCTAAGTTGTAAAACAAGTAAACAGTGCTGGCAATCTCCAACAATAATACATTGTTAGTTGAGTTTTATAGATGGCAGAGCGTTAAACCATCGAATTGCATCATTTGTAAGCGACCTTCACAAAGTCCAGAGTGTATTGGCATCACAAAAAGTCTGGAACCAGTTTCAGCTCATGAATTTTAGATCTAACCGTGCATGGGGGTATTTGTGCCCTAGTCTCCCCCATTGGTTGGAGTGGGCCTTCCAAGAAATACAGAATCTTCATTATGGTACCGGCACTCATAGAAACCGTGATGGAAATACAGGCGATGAACTTATTAACCATTTTCGCGATTGGATGAACAAGTTGCGGGCAAATGAGAATACAAGATGATTGGGAATTTTTCGGGAAGGCTGATGATATTTCCGGGATGATTGCTATTTCCTCTAGAATTTGCATTTTTTCCTCATTGATTTTCAAGGCCAATTTTTGATCATTTATGATTGTATCATATACGATTAAAAAATAGTGAATGATTGAAGCTCGATAATGGTTTCATTAAATATATACATCCATAGTTCTCTAAACTGTCTGACATTCAAATAGATCTTCCTGACGGTTTTTCTAATTCCAAGAAAACAGTTCTGGTCCTAGTGTATACATCTTCTAAGATCTCCAATTTTGGCTTCAAATAATTGTCCAGCAACACCAAGTCCGAGAACGCTGCTTCTTCTTCAAGTTGCTTAGTTATTATAAGAGTAGTTTATTATCACTTTCGGCAGATTCCAAGAAAGTGTGTGCCGATCATTTCATTGATTCTCTTGGGTTCACTGCACCGCCGCGAGAATCTTGCAGCTTTTGTACCTTGTCCTCATATACGCTTCCTTGAATTTTTTATAGGAGTCAATACCATTATACCTATTGCACTCTGCACCTTGAATAAACTATTCAATACCCTTATCAGTATTAAATATTGATACTCCCTACATGTCCTAAAATTCTTTAACAACACTAGACTGTAAGTTAGATAAACTTTTGGCATTTGTTAGTGCTTTAGATCCGTAGAGCATATCACTATTTTTGTTTGGGATTGTACTTCTTACTACATATTATGGGCGTCGCAATCGCCAACGAAGACAGCCAGTAGACTCGTTCATCAGTTAGAATTTAGTACATCGGAGATGTTGTAATTGGTACACAAGGTCGACAGCTTACGGTGTCATCGCTCCCAATCGCGTCAACTCGAGTCTTATATTTAGTTCATTTCATTCCTCATTGATCAAGGGGAGTGCCCACTGAAGAATGTTCACGGTGAGCCACGCAGAACCGGATTCTGAACTTATATCACAGAAATGGAAGGCTTTCAAGAATTGGGTGGGCAGACTTATATGACTGCCGAGAACTCTTAATGGGTTCCTTGAATTCCTAGATAAAGTTTGACATATCATTGATAACACTTGATGTTGGCATGTGAGAAAAAATGTAAAACGTGGTCTTCTCAAAAGATTGATGAATATCGCCATTCTGCAGAAACCAGAAAGGTGTCTACGGATATATATAAACTACCGGTCAAGACTCCCATAATTATCTAATAGTCAGACACGTACCGTACTATTTTCGGACAACCAGTATTATGTCTGAGAAACACTCAGGAATGCGTCTAACTATTCGTTAACTACCGTGGCATGCGTCTAACCATTCTCTAACTACCGTGGCATTTGTCTAACAATTCTCTATCTACCATGGAATGCGTCTGACCATTCTCTATCTACCGTGGCATGCGTCTAACAATTCTCTATCTACCGTGGCATGCGTCTAACAATTCTATAACTACCGTGGCATGCGTCTGACCATTCTCTAACTATCGTAGAATGTGACTAAGAAATCGCTATCTACCGTGGCATGCGTCTAACCATTCTCTAACTATCGTAGCATGCGACTAAGAATTATCTATCTACCGTGGCATGCGTCTAACCATTCTCTAACTATCGTAGCATGCGACTAAGAATTCTCTATCTACCGTGGCATGCGTCTAACCATTCTCTAACTATCGTAGCATGCGATTAAGAATTCTCTATCTACCGTGGCATGCATCTAACCATTTTCTAACTATAGTAGCATGCGACTAAGAATTATCTAACTACCGTGGCATGCATCTAACCATTCTCTAACTATCGTAGCATGCGACTAAGAATTATCTAACTACCGTGGCATGCATCAAACCATTCTCTAACTATCGTAGCATGCGACTAAGAATTATCTAACTACAGTGGCATGCATCTAACCATTCTCTAACTATCGTAGCATGCGACTGAGAATTATCTAACTACCGTGGCGTGCGTCTAACTATTCTCTAACTACCGTAGCATTCCATTATTTAAGTAGTATGTCTCCGATCAGGGCATATCTACACGTGGCGCCACTGCATCTTCCAATTCAAGGACGTGTTCCTGTGTGTGTGTTTTGGTTCAACAACCCTCAAAATACCTATCTATATTCAAGGTTCAGTTAGAATTGTGCCTAGCTCTTAATTATCCAACACCTCGTAATGTGAGTAGGCACACTCTTCTGGATGTTTACAGTAAATAAATTGCGCTATTAATTTCCAAGTTCATTTTCCTCATCTTACCTGAAACGAAGTGAATCTTGTAATTTTTATCTAGTCAAATAAAAGGATAATAATTTATATTTAATTTATTTATAGAAAGATTGGAAGAAAGCTTGATATGCACATGTATTGCTACAACAAATCAACGTAAAATGAAATATATGTTTTTGCTAAAATTAATTATGAAATCAAATAAAGCAATTCATTGTCTTCTATTTGTCAACAATAATGTAAATGAAAAACAATAGTGGCCCGACTGGTGAACCTTGGGGAACACCAAAATATGATAATGAATTAGATTTATTATACATTTACTAGTCTACTTGATATAATATTTGAATCATTTGTTCATTGTTTCATATGTTTATTCAAGTGGGCTCTTATTTCTATATTATTATAACTACTTAGTGAAAGAATATGATGGTAAAAGCAATATGATTATTAATATTTTGTAATAAATAAGGCTCAGTTCCGAGTTATCGAACGATTGCGCATTTTCGATCATACAAGGAAAAAGTACGTAATAATTATTAATTAACTTATATTTTAATTATTACAATTTTTTTTCTTATATGATTGACAAATAGGACAGAACTTTAGTGGGATATTAAATCCATATTAGAATATCACATATTTCGAACCTAAATCCAATGATCAAATCCTGGAAAAAGACTCGAATTCAACTTTAATTTAATACTAAAATCCATATTAAAATATTACCTATTTCAAACGTAGATTACGTAATCGAATCCTGAATACCAGACTCGAACCACAACTTTAATGGGATAATAAAAACCATATTAGAGTATCACATTTCAAACTTTAATCATGAGACTGAATCCTGAAAAATGACTCGAACCACAACTTTAGTGGGATATTAAATCCATATTAGAATATTGCCTATTTCGAACCTAAATCGGAGATCGAATCCTGAAAAAAGACTCGAACCACATGTTTAAATGGATTATAAAATTCATATTAGAATATCACCAATATCAAATGTAGATTACGTAATCGTATCTACGGGATAACAGACTCGAGCTATAACTTTAATGGGATAATAAAATCCATAATAGAGTGTCATCTATTTCGAACCTAAATCGGAGGTCGAATCATGGAAAAAAGACTCGACCTACAACTTAAATGGGATAATAAAACCCATATTAGAATATCACATTTTTCGAACCTAAATCAGAGGTCGAATCCTGGATCACAGACTCGAACCACATCTAAAATTCATATCAGCTAAAATCTGACTGTTGTTACTTCATATTTAGCAGAGTAATGTAACACATTGATGGCCACTTGGTTCATAATATGCTGGTGAATACAATGTAATACACATTTTAGAGCGCTCTATCTCACATTTATATATTCGTCCATTGAAGGATGGTGAGTCGTTGCACTCGTCTCACATCCTTCGTCATTCTGTGCCAAGGTGGAGAATAGACGATTCAGGAAGAGCTTCATATAGTAAACATTTAAATGATAATGAATTAATGATTATATTTCATAATATAAATATTTAAGTAGTGATGAATGATGGTACTTTATTTGCAAATATTTAAATAATAATAAATGAATGATTGTATTTGGATTATTTTATTCAAGCAGACTACAAAATATTTATTTTTAATTTTCAGTATTTCGATCAATTTTCTTCAGACTGTTCAACTAAATTTTGATTTTTAAAGCATTATCAAAAAATATATTTTGAAACCAAAAGAGTTTTAATTCATCATATGAAAATTTTTCATCCATGGAATGTAATGTTTTTAAACTTAAGTTTTTATAATATCAAATGAATGGTCCCTATAAAAAATATTATTTCCGAAGAATTTAGTTTTAGATCATTTCCATAGCAGCATTGAAATCCCCTATGATAACTATTCCTAAATACTCTATGGCTATATATTCGTCAAACTATATTAATTAAATTACATTAAATTTATTGAACTGTTTAATAATGGTATGAAAGATATACTTAAGACTAATGCATTCATTCTTTGATACAACAATCAATTAAAAGAACTTCCTATGTTCATATTTATAATGTCACAGTCCGAGTCGTTGCTAACGTCGCTATGATACATAAAAACAATTCTCTTTTTTTTTCATAAGTTAAAGTTCAACGACGCATTAACGACTTAATACGTAAGTATGTTGGTACTAACTGCGCATTTATTAATCGCTACATCATGCTGTGACTTATGCAAATGCTATTCCGTCATGCTGCTTCTGAAAGAAGAACCTAGCTATGGCGCAGATTCTGCCATACTCTCTTATATGGGCTAAGCACACGTAGGGTTTTTTAAATCTTTCCACCAGACTTTTTGCTAAGCTCCTCCTACTTTTTCCACGAGAATATAAGAAAAAACGATAGATTTATTTCAGTTGGTATCCATGATACCTACAGGTATCAAATAAATAATAATTATATAGTTTTTCTTATATTCTCGAGGAAAAAGTAGGAGGAGCTTAGCAAAAAGTCTGGGGGAAAGATTTAAAAAAGCCGTAAAAACAGCTCTTACATGGGTAACCACTTGTCTCTAAATGGCCGTACACACGTAGGGTTTTTGGTGGAAAGTCTGGTGGAAAGACTTATAAAACCCTACGTGTGTACGGCCCTTCAGATTGTCCATGGTGCAACTAGTTGTACACGTGATAAAACCTACTATCTACACTCTTGGTATATTGTAGTATCCGATTATTGACTTATGATAGTTATCATGTATTGACGTAGATAATTTAATAGTTGTGGAATTGAATATTTTACAATATAAGAAATCTTAACCGATTCTTTTTTGATGTCCACAAAATTTTGGACATTTCATGACAAAAAAGTACGACTATTGATAGTTTTAGTTTTTGATATATTGTTTGTAGTTTAATGCCTACCTACTTAATTCGCGAATCTGGCAACTGAAGCGGGATATTCTTTCTTATTGATAAGCCTATGAATGTAATACGCAGAGCAATTCTGTAAATATATTTTGCAACTCTAACTTGTGTTATTAAAAACCAAAGAGTCTCATTAGATGACAATGAACAATTGAAGAATAAGACAATGAACTGCATTTGCGAGCTTCTCATCTGTCTTCGTTTCTTATGACAAGCTTCGCTGTATCAAGCATCGGCAAAACGTGTTACTGAGATCAAAAATAAAAGCAATGCAAGCAGCTATGGCGGATGGGGTGCTCAAGGGGGTTCGGGGCCTATATTCGGGTTAGTTGGGGGTCAACGAGGACGCCATTTGCAGTTCTTAAAATAAAGTTAATTACTCATAATATCTATAATAGTATTTCAATCTCTATGTCGTTCATAACCTTTGAAAAATTCGGTAGGGATTTAAGTTTATTTTAATGAGTTTACACTGTAGATTCAGTTGTAGAAAGGTTAACTACGCAGCATCTTCATTGTTGCTAACTTTAAAAAAACATTACGGTTGCGTCCATGTAAGTTAGATAAACTTAAAGGCTTCTTTGTGTGAATATATACCATTATGGAATTGCAATTTGTTTCATCAATATTTTCTTTAATATTAACTAAAAATTTCTATATATAAAAAACCATTTTCTACGCAATCTTCAAAAAATTTTCTTTAAAATGGTTGAAGGAAATCAAGGTATTTTTTCCTTTTTAAATTTCAACAGGAGAGTTTTCTTATTTATTCTTGTGTATGAATTATTTCTTCACCAGAACTAAAGTTTTCCGCACTTCCCTACAACTTTTTTTTCATAATGAAATTATGTTCTCATTTTTTAACAGAGCAAATAGGGTTAATTCTGAATTATCAGACGGCCCCAACTTATCGGTCATATAACTAACAACTATAAAGCCTATTAATGGTTATTTAACTACCATTTTTTTCCATATCCATGATACTTTCAGGTAGCACGGATAGGAATCACAAGGTGGAGAAAGATACTCAATTTTCGATTATAATAAATAGCTAGGAAGGATATTTCAGTCTCCGTGTCATTCAAACGGACACTCAAAAGATCCTTCCTAACAACTTCATATTGAAAATAGAGCATCTTTTTGTAACTTGCTATCGGTTACTGTGTCATATTGGTTACTGTGTCATATCGGTTACTGTGTCATATCGGTTACTGTGTCATATCGGTTACTGTGTCATATCAGTTACTGTGTCATATCAGTTGCTGTGTCATATCGGCTACTGTGTCATATTGGTTACTGTGTCATATCGGTTACTGTGTCATATCGGTTACTGTGTCATATCGGTTACTGTGTCATATCGGTTACTGTGTCATATCAGTTGCTGTGTCATATCGGTTACTGTGTCATATCGGTTACTGTGTCATATCGGTTACTGTGTCAAATCGGTTACTGTGTCATATCGGTTACTGTGTCATATCGGCTACTGTGTCATATTGGCTACTGTGTCATATCGGTTACTGACTCATATCGGTAACTGTGTCATATCGGTAACTGTGTCACATTGGCTACTGTGTCATATTGGCTACTGTGTCATATTGGTAACTGTGTCATATCGGTTAATGTGTCATATTGGCTACTGTGTCATATCGGTAACTGTGTCATATTGGTTAATGTGTCATATCGGCTACTGCGTCATATCGGCTACTGTGTCATATTGGTAACTGTGTCATATCGGCTACTGTGTCATATCGGTTACTGTGTCATATGGTAACTGTGTCATATCGGTTAATGTGTCATATCGGCTACTGTGTCATATCGGTTACTGTGTCATATGGTAACTGTGTCATATCGGTTAATGTGTCATATCGGCTACTGTGTCATATTGGCTACTGTGTCATATCGGTTACTGTGTCATATCGGTTACTGTGTCAAATCGGTTACTGTGTCATATCAGTTGCTGTGTCATATCGGTAACTGTGTCATATCAGTTACTGTGTCATATCGGTTACTGTGTCATATCGGTTACTGTGTCATATCGGTTACTGTGTCATATCGGTTACTGTGTCAAATCGGTTACTGTGTCATATCGGTTACTGTGTCATATCGGCTACTGTGTCATATTGGCTACTGTGTCATATCGGTTACTGACTCATATCGGTAACTGTGTCATATCGGTAACTGTGTCACATTGGCTACTGTGTCATATTGGCTACTGTGTCATATTGGTAACTGTGTCATATCGGTTAATGTGTCATATTGGCTACTGTGTCATATCGGTAACTGTGTCATATCGGTTAATGTGTCATATCGGCTACTGCGTCATATCGGCTACTGTGACATATTGGTAACTGTGTCATATCGGCTACTGTGTCATATCGGTTACTGTGTCATATGGTAACTGTGTCATATCGGTTAATGTGTCATATCGGCTACTGTGTCATATTGGCTACTGTGTCATATCGGTTACTGTGTTATATCGGTTACTGTGTCAAATCGGTTACTGTGTCATATCAGTTGCTGTGTCATATCGGTAACTGTGTCATATCAGTTACTGTGTCATATCGGTTACTGTGTCATATCGGTTACTGTGTCAAATCGGTTACTGTGTCATATCGGTTACTGTGTCATATCGGTTACTGTGTCATATCGGTTACTGTGTCATATCGGTTACTGTGTCATATCGGTTACTGTGTCATATCGGTTACTGTGTCATATCGGTTACTGTGTCATATCGGTTACTGTGTCATATCGGTTACTGTGTCATATCGGTTACTGTGTCATATCGTTTACTGTGTCATATCGGCTACTGTGTCATATTGGCTACTGTGTCATATCGGTTACTGTGTCATATCGGTTACTGTGTCAAATCGGTTACTGTGTCATATCGGTTACAGTGTCATATCGGCTACTGTGTCATATCGGCTACTGTGTCATATTGGCTACTGTGTCATATCGGTTACTGTGTTATATCGGTTACTGTGTCAAATCGGTTACTGTGTCATATCAGTTGCTGTGTCATATCGGTAACTGTGTCATATCAGTTACTGTGTCATATCGGTTACTGTGTCATATCGGTTACTGTGTCAAATCGGTTACTGTGTCATATCGGTTACTGTGTCATATCGGTTACTGTGTCATATCGGTTACTGTGTCATATCGGTTACTGTGTCATATCGGTTACTGTGTCATATCGGTTACTGTGTCATATCGGTTACTGTGTCATATCGGTTACTGTGTCATATCGGTTACTGTGTCATATCGGTTACTGTGTCATATCGTTTACTGTGTCATATCGGCTACTGTGTCATATTGGCTACTGTGTCATATCGGTTACTGTGTCATATCGGTTACTGTGTCAAATCGGTTACTGTGTCATATCGGTTACAGTGTCATATCGGCTACTGTGTCATATTGGCTACTGTGTCATATCGGTTACTGAGTCATATCGGTAACTGTGTCATATCGGTAACTGTGTCACATTGGCTACTGTGTCATATTGGCTACTGTGTCATATTGGTAACTGTGTCATATCGGTTAATGTGTCATATTGGCTACTGTGTCATATCGGTAACTGTGTCATATTGGTTAATGTGTCATATCGGCTACTGCGTCATATCGGCTACTGTGTCATATTGGTAACTGTGTCATATCGGCTACTGTGTCATATCGGTTACTGTGTCATATTGGTAACTGTGTCATATCGGTAAATGTGTCATATCGGCTACTGTGTCATATCGGCTACTGTGTCATATCGGCCACAGTGTCATATCGGCTACTGTGTCATATCGGTTACTGTGTCAAATCGGTTACTGTGTCATATCAGTTGCTGTGTCATATCGGTAACTGTGTCATATCAGTTACTGTGTCATATCGGTTACTGTGTCATATCGGTTACTGTGTCATATCGGTTACTGTGTCATATCGGTTACTGTGTCAAATCGGTTACTGTGTCATATCGGTTACTGTGTCATATCGGCTACTGTGTCATATTGGCTACTGTGTCATATCGGTTACTGACTCTTATCGGTAACTGTGTCATATCGGTAACTGTGTCACATTGGCTACTGTGTCATATTGGCTACTGTGTCATATTGGTAACTGTGTCATATCGGTTAATGTGTCATATTGGCTACTGTGTCATATCGGTAACTGTGTCATATCGGTTAATGTGTCATATCGGCTACTGCGTCATATCGGCTACTGTGACATATTGGTAACTGTGTCATATCGGCTACTGTGTCATATCGGTTACTGTGTCATATGGTAACTGTGTCATATCGGTTAATGTGTCATATCGGCTACTGTGTCATATTGGCTACTGTGTCATATCGGTTACTGTGTTATATCGGTTACTGTGTCAAATCGGTTACTGTGTCATATCAGTTGCTGTGTCATATCGGTAACTGTGTCATATCAGTTACTGTGTCATATCGGTTACTGTGTCATATCGGTTACTGTGTCATATCGGTTACTGTGTCATATCGGTTACTGTGTCATATCGGTTACTGTGTCATATCGGTTACTGTGTCATATCGGTTACTGTGTCATATCGGTTACTGTGTCATATCGGTTACTGTGTCATATCGGTTACTGTGTCATATCGGTTACTGTGTCATATCGGTTACTGTGTCATATCGGTTACTGTGTCATATCGTTTACTGTGTCATATCGGCTACTGTGTCATATTGGCTACTGTGTCATATCGGTTACTGTGTCATATCGGTTACTGTGTCAAATCGGTTACTGTGTCATATCGGTTACAGTGTCATATCGGCTACTGTGTCATATTGGCTACTGTGTCATATCGGTTACTGAGTCATATCGGTAACTGTGTCATATCGGTAACTGTGTCACATTGGCTACTGTGTCATATTGGCTACTGTGTCATATTGGTAACTGTGTCATATCGGTTAATGTGTCATATTGGCTACTGTGTCATATCGGTAACTGTGTCATATTGGTTAATGTGTCATATCGGCTACTGCGTCATATCGGCTACTGTGTCATATTGGTAACTGTGTCATATCGGCTACTGTGTCATATCGGTTACTGTGTCATATTGGTAACTGTGTCATATCGGTAAATGTGTCATATCGGCTACTGTGTCATATCGGCTACTGTGTCATATCGGCCACAGTGTCATATCGGCTACTGTGTCATATCGGCTACTGTGTCATATCGGCCACTATGTCATATCGGCCACCGTGTCATATCGGCTACTGTGTCATATCGGCCACCGTGTCATATCGGCTACTGTGTCATATCGGCCACTATGTCATATCGGCCACTGTGTCATATCGGCCACCGTGTCATATCGGCTACTGTGTCATATCGGCCACTGTGTCATATCGGCCACTGTGTCATATCGGCCACTATGTCATATCGGCCACCGTGTCATATCGGCTACTGTGTCATATCGGCCACTATGTCATATCGGCCACTGTGTCATATCGGCAACCGTGTCATATCGGCTACTGTGTCATATCGGCCACTGTGTCATATCGGCCACTATGTCATATCGGCCACCGTGTCATATCGGCTACTGTGTCATATCGGCCACTATGTCATATCGGCTACTGTGTCATATCGGCCACTATGTCATATCGGCTACTGTGTCATATCGGCTACTGTGTCATATCGGCCACTGTGTCATATCAGCCACTGTGTCATATCGGCCACTATGTCATATCGGCCACTATGTCATATCAGCCACTGTGTCATATCGGCCACTATGTCATATCGGCCACTATGTCATATCAGCCACTGTGTCATATCGGCCACTATGTCATATCGGCCACTATGTCATATCAGCCACTGTGTCATATCGGCCACTATGTCATATCGGCCACTACGTCATGTCTGCCACTATGTCATATCAGCCACTATGTCATATCGGCCACTATGTCATATCAGCCACTGTGTCATATCGGCCACTATGTCATATCGGCCACTATGTCATATCAGCCACTGTGTCATATCGGCCACTGTGTCATATCGGCCACTGTGTCATATTAGCCACTTTGTCATGTAATATGACTATAATATTTATCACACAGTCAATTAGCTATATTTTGAATTTGTTTAAAAAATATATAATTCTATACACTGAAAAAAAAAGAGTCAAATTGACTCAAAATTTTAGTTTTCAGTTTGTCCCAAAACCAACTCAAAAATGTGAGTCAATTTGACTCATCCTAATATTTTACTCAAAAACAAGAGTCATATTGACTCCTAATTCATAGTCAGATTGACTCAGGTAGAGTCAATCAAGAAAAAAGACTCCAATATTGGAGTTTTGCAGCCTTGACTCAAGCGATGAGTCAGGCTGACTCGCAATTTTTTCTCAGCGTAGAATGTACATCAATTCATTTTCTCATTCCTTAGTAATTTCATTAACTTTCAATGATTTTGACGAATACTATTTTTAATTAACAGTATTCCTTGCAAATTTCTCTTCAATATTTTTTGATGAATGAGAGAGGAATTTAAAGTGGGGCCATAGAAGATTTAAAGGGGACATTAATTCTTCTTCTATGGCCCCACCATAACTTCATACCTGTATTGAAGCAAGGTCTGTATATCAATAATGCATGGACACTATTTGTACTCTTATATAATTAATTGTATTTTGAATATATAAAATTTACAATTCATTTTATTTTGAATTTATAAATTTTTTAATTCATTGTAGTTTGAATATATTAAATTTTTAATTTATTTTATTTTGAATATATAAGTTTTTTAATTTATTTTATTTTGAATATATTAAATTTTCAATTCATTTTATTTTGAATATTTCAAATTTCTAATTCATTTTATTTTGAATTTTGAATTCATTAAATTATTAATTTTTAATTCATTTTATTTTGAATTTTTAATTCATTTTATTTTGAATTTTTTCTATTCATTTTATTTTGAATTTTCAATTCATTTTATTTTGAATATTTTAATTTTTTAATTCATTTTATTTTGAATATATATATTTTTTATTCTAATTTGAATATATAAAAAAAAATTAATTCATTTTATTTTTTTATTTTTATTTTCTTTGTATAATCGTAGTATTTTAATGAATCATTTACCTTTCTCTTCATTTTCCTTCATTTCGAGATTTGTAAGATCACAGTATTTTCCCACCTGCTTGGAATATGAAAGTAGCGATTCCAGTCAAGCGATTCCTGTCAAGTCATTCCCGTCACGTAGTTCTTTTCTACTGAGAATCATAAATCACAGCAAATGACCGTGACCTTCCCCCCCCCCTTGACATTGACACTGATTCTTTAGATCCTTCCTACAGTGATTCCAGTTTGGGACTATTTTCTCTGGGATAAAACTTCCGTTAGTGACGCAAGTGAAAGCTTAGACTGAAAAAAAAATATACCGAGTCAAATTGACTCAAAATTTCAGTTTTCAGTTTGTCCTAAAACCCGCTCAAAAATCTGAGTCAATTTGACTCATCCTAGTATTTAACTCAAAAACAAAAGTCATATGACTCCTAATTCATGGTCAGATTGACTCAGGTAGACTCAATCAAGAGAAAAGACTCCAAAATCGATGTTTTACCAGCCTTGACTCAAGCGATGAGTCAGGCTGAACGCCATTTTTTCTCAGTGAAGGGTACCTTATTTCAGTAGGTAGGGATTGATGGAACTCCAAAGTTTTATTTTCTAAAGCCCGTAATTTTGTTCACTGACATTATCTAAAGTTAGATTAGAATATTGAGTTCTGTCCAATCTTCTAAAGCCCCGCCACAACTTTTCTTCTGGGTTATAATGAGGAAGACACTCTCTCTTTTTCTAAATTGAGTACACTGTACGTAAAACGTGCAAATATTTACAATGTAAACATCTTCAGGTGTTATCTGTGCTGAAGGTGAATTATGGAGGGAGCAAAGAAAATTCATGGTTGGGGTGATGCGGTCCCTGGGCATGAAAGGATGCAGTGCCAGAGCAAAACTGGAGAAAAAGATCCTAGCCACGGCTGTTGAAGCAGCTCAAGTAAGTCAGGGAAAAATGATCTTATTCACGCTTAATAAATTAATTCTTTATCAAAAAGAAACTTTACTTGTAGGTAGATTTTTCAAAATTGGTTTGGGTTCACGACGACCAATTTTGTAGAATTTTGAATTGATAGCAAATTAGAAAACTGTGATTTGTGAAATAGAATCATGCAGTAACTCTTTTCTCTGATAGTACCTATAAACTTTTCTCCCAATTTAAAAAATTACCACACAAGTTCAACTCTTGGAAGTTTAATAGTTTAAAAAGGACCCTATCAAATTTCTTCTCCTGCAACATTTTCTGGGCAGGCATATGTTTACTATTTCTGCTGCTGACTTGAATTGAAAATAGTTCTTGTAAACGCTTATAAAACGTACTTGAATTATCTTGTTCTCTAACGGAACCTTTAAAAACATTACTTTTTTCAGGTTAACAGAGTACGAATAATAGATAGTCAATGAGTGTCATAGGTACTCTTAAATTTTAACTTATTGTTATACTTTTATTGTTAAATCTGTATCGCACTGCTCTACATATTATTGAAAATCTCTCTTATTCACTAAAATCTTTGAATTCTTCTAAAATCTAATAAGATTTTCTAATTTTTTCCATATTCTTTCTCGTCAGGATTTAGGCCGAGTGAATCATGCGACTTTGGTCGATCCGAGTCCCGTCCTGCTGCACAGCATTGGCAACATAATGAACCTGTTGATCTTCGGTATCACCTACGCTAAGGATGATCCTATTTGGTTGAGACTACAATACCTTTTGGACGAAGGATCCAAGTTGATTGGGGTTTCTGGAGCAATCAATTTCCTACCTTGGATGAGGTTAGTTGAGTTTCCTCTTGGTTTCAATTTTCAAATTTCCTAAGATTAGAAGCAAAAATAGTGGATCTCTAGGCGAACATTTTACCAGTTTCTGCAGCTTGGCTATTCACATTTTATGTTAAAATATCATATCAAATTTGATGAGAATTTTTTAAATGGTCAATTAGAAATTATTTTAACATTACACCGTAGTAAATTCATCCTTAATTATTTTTTTTACAGATTTTTCCCTAGATATAGAGAAACCCTTCGATTTTTGAAGGAAAACCAAGTTAAATCTCATGCAATCTATCAGGAGATTGTTGACGAGTATTTGAATTTCATGAAAGAAGAGTCGCCTGATAGTACATCACAAGATAGGCCTCCCGAACACTTCATGGATGCATATATGAAGGTAGGTACATCTAGTATCAAAATTCTCGATTTTAAATTTTGATGGCGAAATAAGTGAATATGGATATTTTGTATATTGAAAGAACACTTGGGATAATCTACTGAAACATTATGAAATTATCTTATTCACTATAGTGAATTCCTCTATAGTGAATATAGAGTCCTGAGTAAAAGAACTACCCCGTTAGTGAACCAATTTCCTTTAGTGTGCCATAAATGGGCAATTATTTTTCTAAAACTGATGACCATTCATGGGAGACAAAAGAAAATGTGTTCACTAAACGATGTAGATAACAATCTTCTTCAGGACCACATTCACTAGAAGTCCACTATAGAAGAGTAGTACTATAGAATCTTTTGCTTATTTTTTCATCAAATTTTTTATCAAGATAGGTACATCTTTGTGTTTCAATTTCTTCTGTTCAGGATTTGGAACATATGGTCGAATTTTATGCTTTGATTTGATAATTTGATTTATATTACGAATTAATTCTCAGAGAACCGAAAAGTTTTCTGAACTTAAATATAGTCTTGAAACTTTAAATTTTATGTTGCTAATTGTGAATTTTTTTCTGTAATTCTATTTGATGAATCTTTACTTCATAGTTATTCTCTCTATAAACATTTTTTCATCTTAATAAAGCTTTCGAATAACAGGAGAGAGATCATCGTCTGCTCGAAGGATCAGAGGGTAGCTTCACTCTGAAACAGTTTCATTTCATGGCTGCCGATGTTTTTGGGGCTGGCACGGAAACAGCACACACCACCATTAGATGGCTGCTCTTAGATCTGGGCAACAATTTGGAGTGTCAGGTAATGAAAATAAAACTATAGTGATTCTCGTTTTTTGAGACAAAATATTGTTTGAGGAAAAATATTGTTTTTGAGGAAAAATGTTGTTTTTGAGGAAAAATGTTGTTTTTAATGAAAAATATTGTTTGTGAGGAAAAATATTGTTTTTGAGGAAAAATATTGTTTTTGAGGAAAAATTCTGTTTTTGATGAGAAAACTGTTGTTTGTGAGGAAAAATATTGTTTTTGAGGAAAAATATTGTTTGTGAGGCAAAATATTGTTTGTGAGGAAAAATATTGTTTTTGAGGAAAAATATTGTTTGTGAGGCAAAATATTGTTTGTGAGGAAAAATATTGTTTTTGGGGAAAAATATTGTTTTGAGGAAAATATTGTTTTTGATGAAAACTGTTTTTTTTGGGGAAAAATATTGTTTTTTGATGAAAACTGTTGTTTGTGAGGAAAAATATTGGTTTTTGAGGAAAAATATTGTTTGTGAGGCAAAATATTGTTTGTGAGGAAAAATATTGTTTTTGGGGAAAAATATTGTTTTGAGGAAAAATATTGTTTTTGATGAAAACTGTTTTTTTTTGGGGAAAAATATTGTTTTGAGGAAAAATATTGTTTTTGATGAAAACTGTTGTTTTTGATGAAAACTGTTGTTTTTGATGAAAACTGTTGTTTGTGAGGGAAAATATTGTTTGTGAGGAAAAATATTGTTTGTGAGAAAATATATTGTTTTTGATGAAAACTTTTGTTTGTGAGGGAAAATATTGTTTTTGAGGAAAAATATTGTTTGTGAGGAAAAATATTGTTTTTGATGAAAACTTTTGTTTGTGAGGGAAAATATTGTTTTTTGAGGAAAAATATTGTTTGTGATGAAAACTGTTGTTTGTGAGGAAAAATATTGTTTGTGAGGAAAAATATTGTTTGTGAGGAAAAATATTGTTTTTGAGGAAAAATATTGTTTTTGATGAAAACTGTTGTTTTTGAGGAAAATATAACTAAAGAGATAATTTAGCTGAAGCTTATTTTATTTTATTCATTTATTAAAAAATATGTTCCCCCATACATTTAACCAAGGGATTAAGATTATTGTAATTTTATCCTTTTCTTATGGATATCGCATCTACACTCTGAAAATGTGCTTTGAACCGACGAAAACTGTACATAATTTTTATGTAATGTTATACAAAAATAATCTTAGAATATTGTAATGACATTTTTAATTTTTCTTAATAATTCTGTATGTAATTACAAAGAAATATTATACATTTACATTGAGTCAAAGCGAATAACGTCAAATAATTTAATTACAAAGAAATGTTATACATTTACATTGAGTCAAAGCGAATAACGTCAAATAATTTAATTACAAAGGAATGTTATACATTTACATTGAGTCAAAGCGAATAACGTCAAATAATTCTTTCTCTCTTTATATGTAGTCAACTTTGAAATGACATAAATTATCTAGTTGCACTTTTTAGGTATGTACAGTATCAAATTGAACTGGTAAAAATAATTATATAAATGCTGAACTATTAAAATTAAGTTAAATTTAACTAATGTCAATGAAACAACGTACTCATTAAAAAATTTTCACGAAATTTACTGATATTCTTTTCTCAGGAGTTGGTTTTCAAGGAGTTGAAAAGTGTCTTGGAAGCCAAAGGACACGTCTCAATGGACGACTCAGCAGATTTGGTATACACACAAGCCTTTCTGATGGAGAGTCAGAGGCATCACCCCGCAGTGCCGCTTGGGGCGCCACATGGGACCATCCAGGTAGCAAGAACTTGAAACATGGGGGCTTACTCTTGCTTGAAACTTTAGTTTGGAGAAATTATCGACACATAGTTAGGATCACACTTATCGAAAAATTGGTGATAATTCGGCTTGTGACAATATGCTTATAAAATCTAAGATCCCGAAAATATTATAGACTGAGAGGATTAAACAGTATTGAATCGTTCTAAAGCAGCTGTATATTGTAATCGATACTATTTCATTTCGTCTATGATACTCTTAAGATCTATGATTTTAAAAACATATTGTCACAATCCTAGTGATAATCTAGATCCTGATAGCGCAACAATACATTATAATAGTCATGTTGGTTTAAGTTTTCTTTTAATCCAAGTACAGAAGATGTCCAAGTACTGTAACGTAGTCCTGTAGTTATTCATTCTACTTATAAATATAACTCTACCTATTTTCAGGACATGAAAATTGGTGGATATGACATACCTCGAGGTACAATGGTCATCCCTCTTCTCTGTGAGGTTCTTCTGAAAGAAGAAAATTGGGAGAAATCCAAAGATTTCAATCCGAAGAGGTTCATAGATGAGGAAACGAACCAAATTGTACGACCAGCGAATTTCATCCCATTCCAAATAGGTACTGAAATTGAATTTCGATTTTTTGAATACAGTTTGACTTTAATTTGGAAATAGAATTGAATATCCATATATTCTAATCTTAATGCAATCTCGTTTTTATCTATACCACTTACATTTGTGTAGTTATTGAACATATTGTCTATTGATTCTAATTATGATATTTTAAGAGTATTTTCTTACAGTTTATAAAAAAATTGCTGAATCACTGAAACAGATTTATAATTTTATTTTTTAATTTTTCGAACACGTAGGTCGAAGAGTATGTCCAGGCGAAGACTATGCAAGAATGGCTTTACTCATCTACATGGTACAGATAGTGCTAAAGTACAAAGTTTATCTGCCTAAAGTGTACATGGAGGAGCTACAGAAAGGTGACTTCGTGAAGGAGGACCCTTCCAAGAAACACCAAGGGTCGGATGAAAGCAGATCTAATGATTTTGAGGAATCGTTACGGTTGAATTCCTTAGATAGTCCTTTTGATAATCCTATATGCGGGTTCACTATGGTTCCTAGACCGTATAAACTTGTCTTTGTACCTAGGAGCTGATGAAATTGAATAATTGTGATTAATTTGAATAATTGATTAATTCGAATAAGTTGATGAATTTGAAAAAGTTGATGAATTTGAATAAGTTGATGAATTTGAATAAGTTGATGAATTCGAATAAGTTGATGAATTTAAATAAGTTAATGAATTCGAATAAGTTGAAGATTTTCAATATGTCGATGAATTTTATGAATTGATGAATATTTATAAGTTGATTAATTCGAATAAGTTGATGAATTTGAATAGTTGATGAATTCGATGAAATTGACAAATTCGAATAAGTTGACGAATTCAATGAAATTGACAAATTCTAATAAGTTGACAAATTTGAATAAGTTGACGAATCTGAGTAAGTGGATGAATATTAATAAGATATTGCTACACAACTTGATTGAATCTTTGAAATGTTAATTCTTGATAGCCTGATTTTCCATCCTTAATTTCTAAAATTCTTTAGTATTGAAATATTTAGCCGTTATCTCTCTTTATAAACCAAGGAAAATATCTAATTTTCAGTCATTATAGTTACTAATTCATTTTCATTCACCGTTTCGAAAGTAGTCTTCAATTTTCAAAATAGCCTCTAAAACGGTTCTGGGAATTTTCGGTCTCAGGTATAAATAAAACTAATTAATTTGATGTATCGGGGGGCGTGTCGCCCTTGAACCCCCCCTCCTGGCAGGTCATTAAACAGTCACTAAGTGTGCAGTACAACAAACTAGCGGATACAGCAAACTACATAATAGTCATTTATGTTTAGAGGAGACTGAAATTTCAAGACCGAATATTCCGAGACCGAAATTTCCGGCCACCTTCTAAAACCTAGCCAAATAGAAAAACAAATTAAAGGTACCTAAAATGTACTCTTAAAGTGCCAATTAAATCGATAGTAATTCTACAATCACTCGGTTTTTTCATTCTACTACCTTTTTGTACCTACCAAACCACTTTTAATAGTTACTATCAACCTTCATCTGTATAGTATCTACTCGTGTCTACCATTTAACTTTCACGACCTACGTTTGTAATAGGGTACAACCAGTCAACATTTACCTTTCATGACGTCTACAATAGGGTACTATTACCATTTACTTTTCACGACGTCTACGATAGGGTACAACCACCATTTAATTTTGATGACGTCTACATGTAGGGTTCACGACGTCTACAAATAATTGGATTCACGACGTCTACAATAGGGTTCACGATGTTTTCATTAGGATACAATCACCATCTAATTTTCCCAACGTCTACAATAGGCTACAATCTGTAAAAAATGAAAGAATCAATTTTAATTATATTTAACTAAAAATTTTCAATTTTTTTTTGTTTCGAGATGATTTTTTTTAGATTAAATGTCATACAAACCATATGTATTTTTCAAATTTAAATAAAATGTTATTGCAAGAAGATTTTAACATCGCAGGTTCATTGAACTTCATCGTCTATTAAGTATCTACTCGCAGCATAAAGTAAAGTCAATGTATTCTATTTATTCGTTTTGGCGCTCTTCCATGGCGCCAAAGTGAAGTGATATCATAAGGGTGATTTTAGTAACTAATTTCTTCTAGTTTTCATCCTAATGACCAAATCACAACTCCATATGTTCTTTCTACCTTGCGTAAATCTACTTCTCATCTACTCAAGCTTGAATTTAACGCGACTACTTTTTCATGCGCATAATAATACATTATCTGAGATGTTAACTTTTATTTATGCCCAACGTGGTTGCTGATTGGTTTTTATATATGGCAACAGAGGTAGACTGTAAGTTATTATTATATTATTGATTATATATTTAATATATAAGGATAATTCTTTTAATATGAAAACGATTATTTAATTACTTCAATAATTGCAATATTGAAATGATTAAAAAACAAATTAGGTACTAGGTCGGTTGCCCCAATTTTTTTTTTAAAACTAAATTGGGCTTAGAGTTTGATTTTTTTTAATTGTAATAGTATAACTTTGAATATACAATTTGAATTTAAATTATTTTCAGAATTAAAAAAAAATCTTTTCATCATCTTAATCATCTTAATTGAAAATGAGATAATTAATTTTGCTACAGAGATTAGCCAACTGACAACAGTAGATTCTTTTTACGTCACTACGTTCCTAAATCCTTGACCGAAAAAAAGGCAATCGAGTTCGTCTACCCCATAGTAGATCTCTCTATCTAACTTATTTAACTAGGGTCACGGCCGGTGAAACAGACGAACAGTGGAGCCTGTTCTGTTTCGGTCGTTAGACTGTTTCAGGACATCTGTTATTCAAAATTAAAGGAAATTGAAAAAAGTAAAAATAAATTTAGTATGGAAATAAAATAACCTTTCATATAAATCAATAATAATTTTGTAAATGGTAATTTCTCAGTTTATCGACAACTTTCCATATTTTCGATTATTACAGTAACTAATTGGTTTTGATATTGTGGGTATCAGATGTGGATACTAATATTGAATTGAAATTTTTATATCAATCTGTAATTTTGAAAAAAAATCAGGAAAAAACTGTTTTTATAAAAATTACAAGTATAACGAAGAAAATCCTTTTATTTTTTAATATTCTTTTCTAAATTTAAGATACAGAATCAACGATACCTAATAAATTAATAAAGTTTCTGTATCAGTGATACACAATCTCTAATAACTAATAAATTAATAAAGTTTCTGTATCAATGATACAGAATTAACAATAACTATTACATGAATAAAGTTTCTGTATCAGTGATGCAGAATCAACAATAACTATAAAAAATCTCAGTGATAGTTTAATGACGTCACTAACTGACTTTTTACTAATAATAACATATACTGTTGTTACTTCCCTATACTCTGCAGAACCAAAACAGGCTGAGAAAATTAAGGAAAACAGAGCTAATATTTTGATACTAGGCAAAAAAAAAGGGTTACTGGTTAGTTTAACATGCGATTATTATTCTTATTATGGGATCCTGTTTAAAATGTGTGCAATATTGAATTGCAGTTTTTTGATAAAGCTGCCATATATCTCTGAATTAACCGAGTAATATAGGGTAAGTTTCGAGTTATCGGACGGTTTCATATTTTCGATCTTACCCTACTTATTGTTGATTAATTTTTGTATTCAATAGCTGTTATTATATATTATAATTGTTCAATTATAATTATATATTTCAATTAGGTATATATAAATGTATAGTTATATTTATATTTTAATTCATAAATAATATGCCATAAAGTAGAATGTAAAAGTTATGTAAAATATAAAAACATTCTATTTAAGATGTTACATTTTTTAATGGTAAATATTGTTACAAATTATAGTGAACGCGTTTTTTTTTTTTTATGGACACTGATATAAGTTCAATGCATTTAATAAAAACAATATTATCCCTGATAAAATAATAAAATGAATTAAATAAAATTCAATTCAACTATTGAATATTTTTATTGAAATTATTATCATTAGCTGCTTTACCAGCTGCTTTTCAAGTACATGATTAGGTTAGTGTGACGGACAGACAGAAAATAAAAATAAAGAAGAATTTCATTAAATAAAATACATTACAGGCAGGCCCCACTTTTATTACACCTCGGTCTTATAAAATCTGTAATAATTGCGAGGCATGTCTCGAAGTTATTACAGTACGTAGATATTGAAACGGAGTTCATTTAACAGTAACTACAAAAAAAATATAATAAAGTTATTAGAAACAATTGGTTCAGAAATTATTTTTTATAGCATATATTTTTAACAGTGACTACATGAGTAAAAATAAATACTAATAAACAAGAGATTGACGATTAGATATGATATAAAAGAATTATATATTTTTAGTGTTACGTTTAATTATATAAACGTAAAAACGGAAGGTTCAATATTTTTGGGCTCATATGAAATCTATGTATAATAATTATTATTAAGCTTAAACTTTAAATGGTAAATAGATTCCTCGTATATCTTATTTCCAATCAAAATAAAAGTAAATAATAATTCGACAATGTAGAACTGACCAATAACTTGGAAAGAATTTGAAACATCAGGAACATAAACATATTGTTTGTTCTAAGTTACAATAATATAGAATATTGTTGTATAAAGTTATATTGTATCTAAATAAATGACCATGATAATGATTCCTTGTTAATTTTATTAAGCATTAAAATACAAAATAGAAGCGAAGTAAATAAACACCATTGTGGAAAACTCTCCAATCCCAATTGATTTCAATTTTAAAGATCTTTTATTCATACGAAGATATTGCTATTCAAAAATGTACAGATAGAGAAAAGTGAGTCTGTAATAATTTTTCTCAGTTTATTAATTTCATTTATACAAAAAGAAGTACACAAAATAGGTCTGGGGACATAACGGCAAATTTGTAAGATTTGAAAAAAATAGGAAATTAGAAAACTGTGATTTGTGACTCATTTCTGTGACTCTTTAGACTGATAGTACCTACAACAACACAGTGACTCTTTTCTCTGATAGTACATCATCACAGTGACTCTTTTCTCTGACAGTACATCATCACAGTGACTCTTTTCTCTGACAGTATATCATCACAGTGACTCTTTCCTCTGACAGTTTTCTCCAATCTCTTTTGTAGTGGTTATCAATACTTGTTTTCGAGTTAACTAATATTTCTCCGTAACCTTTTTTTTCATCAAATTCAGTGAAATTTGTCGTAACTTTTATCCCTTCCTGGTATCCTTCGTGCAACATCTTCTGCAACAGACGAAAAGAACTGTGTAGAGGCTGTGAGTCCTTGGCTTTGTTTCATTGCAACAGGTCAATGAACTCCCTTGGGACTGGTCATGAGTCAGCTACAAGCTGTTACTATAGTGAACTCCTCTATAGTGAACTACGCTAGGACTCCTCTATAGTGACCTCCTCTATAGAGAACTCCTCTATAGAGAACTCCTCTATAGAGAACTCCTCTATAGTGGCCTCCTCTATAGAGAACTCCTCTATAGTGACCTCCCCTATAGTGAACTACGCTAGAACTCCTCTATAGTGAACTCCTCTATAGTAAACTACGCTAGAACTCCTCTATAGTGAACTACACTAAATTTTCTCTATAGTGAACTCCTCTATAGTGAACTACGCTAGAACTTCTCTATAGTGAACTACAGTAGGACTCCTCTATAGTTAACTACAGTAGAACTCCTCTATAGTGAATGTAGAGTCCTGAGTTATCACGTTTCAATTCTGTCGAATAATATTCATCGTTGTAGATGTACGATCTTTTTACCATCGATTATAATCACTAATCGAAAGCAAATGATTTATTTATTTAATTTCAGCAGGTCAACGACCTCTCAGGTTCTCCAGCCATGAGTTATCAGAAATATTATACTTATATCTTTCATATTTAAAAAGAATTTTGTTTGAAGTAATTAAACCATGGAAGAAATAAATTTTTTTATTACAATCCTCTCCTTATTTTTATAATTTAAATTATACAATTTGCTATACTGATGCATAACTTGCTTTATAAGCTCATTAAAAAGAAAAAAAATAACGAAAGTCACCAAATATTTTTTTCAATCATTTATACAAATTTTATTAAAGATTTTTTTGTGAAATAATAAATAAAATAATTGAAAAAAATCTATTATAACGAATGCTCATAACTTTAAAACTTTCTTATATAACACTATTCCATAATATTTTTTTCCACCATATACGTAGATGATTAAGGTAGATGAATCTACGTAAAAAAGAATGGGTTGTTGTAGACGGGGTATAAGAGGCGGAGTAGATGAGTAGATTGCATAAGCATTTACACTCTCCTGGCGGGAACACGTGAGTAGATGAGTAGATGTAAATAAATGTAAATGAGTAGATATAAATAAGTAGGTGTAAATAAATACAAGTAAGTAGGTGTAAATGATAGGTGTAAATGGTAGGTGTAAATGGTAGGTGTAAATGGTAGGTGTAAATGGTAGGTGTAAATGGTAGGTGTAAATGGTAGGTGTAAATGGTAGGTGTAAATGGTAGGTGTAAATGGTAGATATGATAAAATTTCTTTTATTATATGAAACGCTTTTAAATAATTATAGTAATATACAGGGTGACCCACAAAAAAGTTTACCCAACTTAGAATAATATAAATATCGAATTTATTAGCTAAAAAATGAGTTGAAGTGAATTTAAAATTTAGATTTTTTTAATGTATCCTTCTACCACAGTCATTGCTTAAGATTGTACGTGTACGATATTTATATTCAATTTAAACTTGGGTACACTTTTTTAAGGGTCACCCTGTATAAAACTAGTGTGTAAATACATTTCATGCAAATAAATTTCATGTAAATAAATTTTATGTAAATGATTTTCATGTAAATAAATTTCATGTAAGTAAATTTTATGAAAATAAATTTCATGTAAATAATTTTCACGTAAATATATTTGTATAAATAAATTTCTTGCAAATGAATTTTAAATAAATAAATTTTTGAGTAAAAAAATGTATGTGAAAAAATATATGCATTTTTTTATATACCAAATGTTTAAGCGTGACATTTTCCTTGTAACCAACCAACCAACAAATCAACCAACCAACCAACCAACCAACCAACCAACCAACCAACCAACCAACAGACAAAGGCACACTGTGTATTACTATATTGTGTTACTATTGTTTGATTAGTAACAACGTAATTTACTTTCAAGACGCAATAAAATCAAAGTGTAATTCTATACCTATAGTTTTCTTTGTTCAAAGAATTTGCTTAAAGGATAAGTTTTGAATTAATTAGTATCCATGGTACCTGCAGGTATCAGTACAAGTGTTATTATATCATTTTCCTTTAAAATGATCGAAATTTGGAACAGTCTGATAACTCATCGCTTTTGTCGAAATAAAAGTACGTCGTACTTTAATTCTATTTTAAACTAACCTGTTAAACGCGCATTAGAGCAGTTGATTATCTGCTATCCAACCGGAAAAAATAGCACAGGAAGATCGTAAGTTATTGTCGTAATATTGTTTGCATTTTCTTCGCAAAATATCACTTTTCCTGACATTTTATATTTTTCAATAATGTCCGATAGAATATAGTTTTTTAAATTGATGAAGAATTTAGATTGGATTTTCCTCGTATAAAAAAATAGGTAAATAACTCTGGGCGAATAAATTGTTAAAGTTATTTCTCCACATAAATTGTTCGGTGGAAAATTATAAACGTGAATAATAAATGATATTTATTGATAATTATTATCATTTATGCAATCTATTTGAATTGATTTATATATTTTATGATATTTTAAAATATATAATTAGCATAGTTTATTTCAGTCTTCTTGTACAAGTCAATCTTTCAGTATACTTACATCACTATTTATTTTTCAATTACTTCCTCCACTATTTATTTTACTATTACTTCCACCACTATTTAAGACTATTTTTTCCAATATTATTTTGTTTTCATACTATTTTCGCTATCTATTTAATTTATCCATTATGTTTACACTATTTTTCACTATATATATTCCATTATTATTATATATTCATATAATTTTGCACTATTTATGCTTCCATTATTTCATTTCCCTTCTATTTTATACCATTTATTTAACCATTATTTCTTTTCCCTTCTAATTTATACCATTTATTTAACCATCATTTCTTTTCCCTTCCATTTTATACTATTTATTTAACCATTATTTCATTTCCCTTCTATTTTATACCATTTATTTAACCATTATTTCTTTTCCCTTCCATTTTATACTATTTATTTAACCATTATTTCATTTCCCTTCTATTTTATACTATTTATTCAACCATTATTTCTTTTCCCTTCTATTTTATACCATTTATTTAACCATTATTTCACTTCCCTTCTATTTTATACTATTTATTTAACCAATATTTTATTTTCCCATATTTTATACTATAAATTTATTTATTCCACTATTTCATGCTATTACTTTTCCTTTATTTTTCCACTTTATTCCATTATCAATTACTATTTATTCCATCTTTAATTGAAAATTTTCTTTTTTTTTTTAAACTTTTTGCGCACAAACTGCAACCATGAGGAAATTCATCTCAAAATATCGATAACTAAATCCTTCAATTAGAAATTAAATAGATAATGAAAACAGTTATTTTTTCTAACAACCTTTTAACAGCCTTCAAAGTAAATGTCGGTAAAAAGAAAATATCCTCTTAACTTTTTATAAAGAAAATATAATGTATTAAAAATGCGTCTCTAACTGTATGGATAATGTCAGGTATTTTCCTCACTAACATATACAAATAAGTAACTATATTATGTATATAAATAAGTATATAGTTATACATACACATAAAGACATATATAAGTATATAGAAATATAGGTATATAAGTATATATGCATACATTTATATATACAAAACTTGTTCAACTCTAGTTGGAAGGATTACGCATTTAGATAATTCTCCAAAACAGAGTGAGTAAAATCCATTCATATATTATTATCACAACCTTGGTTTGTTAAAAGGATTTAAATAAAGGCTGTGAATGAAAATAGTAATTATTTTTTATTCCGATCAGGATTACTTGCAATAGAGAACAAGTTAGATTAGTTTTTTATGCATAAACTCCATTAGTGAATTAATATTTTATTTAAGCATTCAAAAAGTCAAACAATAATAAGTGTTATTAATATTAATGAAATAATTATTTGGTCATTACAGTAAAGAAATTATTCCATGTAATTGAAAGTTAAGATAATTTAGGTATTGTTGTAATTAAATTGAAAATAATATAATACGCACTAAAGTAGGTACTGAATCAGTAATTTTTTTTTCGTCAAATTTAATGAGTCTCATTTTCTTATATTCAATATCAGTTCATTTGAAGAGTAGCTTCTATTTACATGTATATATCTAACTCAATTCTCTGAATGATATTAGTATCCATGCACACTTCGTACCTACCTTTAAAACATACATACGTACTACAAAAAAATAAAGAGTAACCATGCAGGCAGTAAAACCTTAATAAACTTAAACCATAACTCCTTTTTTTTCTCAACAGCATAATAAATCTAAATAATTTGCTTGAGATCGTAAAGATAGTAATGGAGTTTTGCTTTATTTTTGTAATACTACATATAAGGCGCCATACCTATTTTGCCTGCAAGCACAAAACAGATTATTTTGCTTTTGAGCGTGTGACGTCATCCACCAGTTAATTTAAATACTGATAAATCTTGTTCTTCTTCACAGTTCCTTTGGAAACGCTTTGGTATCAAGCAATAGGTGCTCCTCCTCCTGACTCCTCCCTTTGCCGATAGAGCTCTACAGCCTCCGCCCAGATTTCTGCTATATAAATGTGAGAAGAGTTTACTACTGGCAGTTACTTGCAAGATGGTTTCAGCTGGACTCAATATCACGACTCTGCTGGCGGGCAGTATTCTCGTACTCTGCCTTATTTACTATCTGTTCAATTTAATTCGGACGGAAAGGAAGCTCCCTCCCGGACCATGGGGCTATCCCTTACTAGGCTACATGCCCGTTATGCGTAATGCCAGTCACCAAAGCTTACATAAACTCTATAAGAAATATGGAGATATTTACAGTGTTAGACTTGGATTGAAAAATTTAGTTGTCCTATCCGATCCGACAATAATTAGAGAAGCCTTCAACCATTCGGCATTCAGTGGTAGACCTTCATCACCCCTATTCAGACTCTTCAATGGATTCGGTAAGATATTTAAACTTTAAATTACTACCTACCTAAAATAGTGACTAACTAAATCAAACGGAATGTTAAATTTGTGGACTGTATTACATGGCAGGTTTATTTAGCTCCTGTTGACGACAGTCTCTGATCAATATAAAGCGAGACGGAGACAGACCGCGAAATTTATACTCTTTTTTTTACCTCTCAATCATTATGAGTGCAAAGAATATAGCCCTAAGTAACAGTGAAAGTTAATGCTCTACTGTTGACCCCTATAGCTCTATACCACGACTATCACGATGACCTTCGACAATGCTTCAACAAAGTAGCTGCAATAGTATAGTCACACATGTAGTGCTATGATCTTGAGAATACTATCAACTGCACTGAAAATTTACAATGCTGTTGGGAGACTTGTTCTGTGCTATTTAAACAAATAGCCATTGAAGATTTTTTGTAGTTAATGCTTCATTTTGATATTTCAGGAATTATCAACACTCATGGAAGAGTTTGGAGGGAAGAAAGGAGATTTCTCCTGCATCAGCTCATTAAACCTATTGAAGCCAACTGCATCGAGAAAATCATTCAGGTAAGATACTTAAGTTAAATAAAGTTAAAATAAACTGTGACGCTTAGTTTCTGGATATGTGTATAACTTCTATTTTCTATCATCAGGTTGAAACCGAATCTCTAATTGATGATATTCTGATGGAAAATGGGAAACCCATGGATTTGGACGAAAGTCTGACAGCCATGTCAACTAACGTGATCACTTCTTTCATGGTGTCTCAAAGGTATTATTCCAAACATCCTATTTTCTTGAGGCACAAGAAGATTAACAGTGAAGGCTTTGAACTATTCGCAAAGTTGGATATGGTCAACTACCTTGGTATTATGCAGTACCTACCCGAAGTAAAAAAGTGTATGAACCAGTTGAAGAGGAATCACAACGAGTCCATGGCTTTCTACAGAGGCATTGTCAGAGACAGAAAAAAGAATTATATTCCTGGCGATGCTAATGATGTCCTAGATAATTATATGAGCCTTTTTTTCTCCAAAAAGGACACTATAACAAATTTCGGTACGTTCAATTGAAGATAATGTTAGCTGTGATATCTTTTGGAAATGCTGAATATTCTATCATACCATTTTCTCTTTTTGCAGATGAACAAGTTTCTCAAGTTCTTTGTGATTTAGTTAGCGCTGGAGGTGAAAGCACCAAAACTACACTCCACTGGGCAATTCTTTATTTAATTCATAATCCACATATATATGAAAAGGTGCGTGAAGACATAGATCGTTATGTTGGACAAGAAAGGCTACCTCAGGTTGACGACAAAGCAAATTTGGTTTACTCCCAAGCTGTGATTAACGAAGTTCTTCGTATCTCCAATGTAGTACCCACAACACCTTCTCATGCTGCAGATAGTGATGTAGAACTGAAAGGTTATAAGATACCAAAAGGCAGTTTGATCATCGCACTTCTCTACAACTGTCACTCGAGTGAAAAATATTGGGATAAGCCTGAAGAGTTCATACCAGAACGATTCATAAAGGACGGAAAACTGACTAGTCCAAAAGCTTTCATTCCTTTTGGAAAGGGACTAAGATCATGCTTAGGTGACACTGTCGCAATAAATGAGCTTTTCTTAGTTTTTACAGCTTTAATTCAAAACTTCGATATAAGTCTACCACCATATGCTGGAAAGCCTTCTTTAACGGGAGTTCCAGGAGTCACATTACGTCCACAAAGTTACAAAGTGAGTACAATATTTAAACGATTTCAAACATGAACATGCATGTACTCTATTTTATACTTATATTTTCAGTGTAAGTTCAATTTTTAAAATTCTATTTCTGTTTCTTTTCAGGTTTGTTTAACACCAAGAGAAAATTCCTATGTAAAAATGTCCCGAGGCATTCCGTAGACGTTCAACGTCTGCCAATTTCTGCTCTGCAAACCTAAACAGTCAATATGTATTTTCAAAATTCTAAGCATATGTTAGATTTTCATAGGTGAACTTCATATTACCTTGTTTTGAGGGGTATCTCTGATGCATTTGATGTATGTTGGATACAATTAATGTATCATGGATACCCTGTGGTATCCATGCATTACTTTTGTGTTGTAGTTTTCTGTGATAAAGGATCATAGTACTCGTCCTGGCAAGGACACCTCATTGCAACATTTCGGTGCTATTTATTGTACGCTTTTTACATTAATTTATTTTACGTGACGAACTCAGTCGTCAGATTTTATTAATTTTGTTGCGTAAGAATTATTTCACGGGTAACTTTTCTTTTAAGAAAATAGAGTTTAAGGTTTCGTGTAGTGATAATTTTGTTCGAACATTAAGTAAGTTTTTATTGTGCCAAAGATCTCTTTCGAATACGTTTAGTGATTTTTCTTTTTGGATTCAATTTTCGTGGGTTTAATGTAATTGGCATATATATTATATATTTTCAAATTATTCTTATATAATTTTTAAAATTATCTTATAAAATTACATTTAAAACAATTTTTAAATTATTTCTAAATTTATTTTCAAATTAATTTTTCATATCAATTTAGAATTTAATTCTTAAATTATTTTTAAAATTAATTTTCAACTTAATTTTCAAATTATTAATCAATTTAATTTCCAAATTATTTATCAAATTATTTTTAAAACCATTTTTAAATCATTTTAAAAAAAATTATTTTGAAATTATTTTTGAAATTATTTCAAAATTAATTTTCAAATTATTCTATAATATTTTTCAAATTAATCTTCAAATTATTTTATAACATTTTTAGAATTATTTTTGATCATTTTAAACATTATTAAATTATAGAAATTTCTTTTTAAATCAATTGGCCTAATATTAATTACGTACCTCAACTGCTTCATAATAATTAGTTCGTAAAATATATTTAATTCATTTATTGACTAATATAATTAAAATTGGATTCTTTTCACCGATTGGAAAACACGAAGAGATGTTTTGTAAAAATAAGTTTTTGATGATTACTTATAATAATTGCATGTCATTATTGTTTTTTTTTCTATGTACAGTTGCCATACTTGTCACTAATTACAATATATGTTGAAAAAATTATTTGTCTTTAATTATTCACCAAAAGAAAAAATAATAAAAAAATTTATTATTTTATTCAGTCACCAGAAGCTTTTTTATTGTAGAGGGTGAGCCATAAATTTAAAATACACACTAATTTAAAAAATCGAGTTAAATCCACATTGATTTAAAATCCACACTGATGAAAAAAATAAGTATACAAAATCTATTGAATATTATTATATTTTATATCAGTTATATTTCATTTCAATTATATTTTGTACTGCCGACAGCAGTGCTATGTACAATAATTTTTTTTAGAGTTTGGCTGTGTTGTACAAATAATAATAATTGAGGTCAGCTTTTTTGTATATTTTAAATTTCAATGCAATATTGGTGGTGTGGAATGGAAACAATTTGAATTTACTACAATATAGACAGGAAGAAAAACAATAAAAAGAATAAAAAAATAAAATATTAGTTATTTTAAGGTTAATTACCATCATTTAATTAATAAATTGAAATTGAACCGAAAATTGAAACTTAAAGAAAAAACACATTAAAATTCACATACATATCGGAAAATATATGATATCGGAAAATAAAAATATCGGAAAAGTAAGATATAGTACATAAACATATGATATGCAATATCATATATTTCACGATATCTTAATTTTTCGAAATCATTTTTCCGATATCGTGAAATCTGTATATTCTTTTCTAAATATCAATTTGTACTCTAATACTTTATCTATCTCTTCACTTAGTTATTTCCAACATAATAGATTATCAAGTTTTTTCCTCTTGTCTACCTTTAATTCTAAAAGTCGGAGTGAAACTAACATAAAACTAACATAAAAACGTACGTACACGTTCGAACAACATTCCACAGACAAATGTCGTTAAAATGTCGTTGTCATTTACAACATGAACCAAAATGTTGAATAACATTTTAATTGAGTTGTAAAACGCTTCGTTTTCGTACGAATAATATCATGTACTAATTATGTATAAATAGCCACAAAAAACTATCAATTATACACATGAAATTTACCATCAATATTAATTTATTTCCTTTTCGTAAATTTATTTCTCGTATTTGTGAAATTAAATTTTCGAAGGCGTTACTTTTCCATTTTATCTAAATCGTTTTCGTACGAATAACACTATGTAGTAATTACGTATAAGTAGCTACCCAAAAGTATGTACATATGAGTATATATATATATTTATATACATACACAACTAGGTACATATAAGGTATATAATATATTCAATTCACAGCCTTGAGAGTAGTCATTGACTTTATGGCTGAATAAAACTTCGACGAGAGACTTTGTTGTGATAGATTATCTACTGTCAAAAAGTGATTAATGATTACCAATTATAGAATTGAATTATCAAAGACATTGTGTGGGGGATGGAAAATATAGGAATTAAAATTCGTTTGGAATTAATTAATTTCAAAACTCTACCTAATATTGAAGACAAATATTTATACATAATTCACTTGGCTATCATTTTAAATGTATCTCTTAAAAAAAAGTTGCAACATATTTGTTGATCTAAGGTAGGCCTACCATATGCTTGCGAATTTGAGGCGCCTATTTTTAAACAGGGAATTATGAAAATTCTTCAATTTTTACGCATTTAAAAATAATCAATCTTTAATTAATAACTATAATTATTTTACCAGATTCTATCCACCTTCCGGAAAAAAAAATATCATTTTTTTTAAATAATTGAAAATTTGGACATAAAATTTACTCTCAATATTGATGTGCAAAAAATGTTTTTAATTCTTTTTCGTAATTTAATTTTTGTTTCTGCAAAATTAAATTTTCAAGGCGAATATTTTTTCATTTTATTTCGTATCCTAAATGACACTCGGAGTAGTGACAAAATGAAGCCATTATCATAATTATGTAATACCACTTTATTTGACTCAATTTCTTTTATTATTAAGATATATTAACGAATTATCTTGATCAGTTTCGAAATAACTATGTCTCTTTTGGAATTATCATTCAGAATGATGTTTTTGCTGGCACCAAAACTTTATCATTTTTTTTGTTTATAAATCAAATTTTTTCATTTTTTTTTTCGAAATCTTCTGTTGAAATTTGCATTCAGGATATCTTAACAAGAAAAAATTGTAAAACACTATATTATACACTGTATAACAAAATACATTATACACATGGAAACAATACATTATACCATGTAAAACAATACATTATACTGGGTAAATTAATACATTATACCCTGTAAAACAATACATTATACCCTGTAAAACAATACATTATACCGGGTAAATTAATACATTATACCCTGTAAAACAATATATTATACCGGGTAAATTAATACATTATACCCTGTAAAACAATACATTATACCGGGTAAATTAATACATTATACCCTGTAAAACAATACATTATACCGGGTAAATTAATACATTATACCCTGTAAAACAATACATTATACCGGGTAAATTAATACATTATACCCTGTAAAACAATACATTATACCGGGTAAATTAATACATTATACCCTGTAAAACAATACATTATACCGGGTAAATTAATACATTATACCCTGTAAAACAATACATTATACACTTGGAAACTGCATTCATGTGTTTGTTAAATAAGTAAGTACAATCACTCTAACTTGCAAGTACAATGACCCTTACTGTGTACTTCATTTGGACCTTCTGGAATGCTTCAGATATCTTAGACTCTTCCAGTTATTTGGTCATCCAGTTAGTTTTCTAATCTTTATTCAATAAATTAACTGAAATTATCTCGAAATTTCAGTATTCTAAATTGAAATTAATGGCTGTTCATATGATAATTTCATAGTTTTATTATAGAATTGTCTATGATTTGGATTAACAATTTATTTTCTATCACAGATCCTTTATGTGTTCCATTGATACTCCAACATGCACAAGTTTAGTACTTTCTTCCATTTCAAAACCAAGCATATTTTTTTAAACTCTCAAGGAATCAAAAAAACTATATAATATTATTAACACATTCTAATCTAATGTTATATAACAAAATATTGCCATAAATACGGCATACAACTTTCCCGGTGCCATTCGATTACATCATCAAAAAAGGAACAAAAAAGGTAACCGGGTCGAAATCTGCGGTGTCCGTTATTCGTTCATAATTCTTAGCTCTCCAAACCGTTCTTCCAATAAATCTCGTCTGACAGCCTCTTTGGATTTATTTACACGAGCCTGCTCTTACTAGGGTAAGTTCTTTATTATCGGTCAGTACCCCATTTTGAACACGTAAGAAAAAACGATATAATAATAATTGTTTAATTTTTATTTTTATTGCTAAGAACTAACCCTAGTTAGTTTTCTTCTTTTTCATTATTTCGAAAGCGGTAGAAACGTTAGTGTAGACTGTAAATTTTCTTTCCATTCATTTAGCCGTAATTAATAGAAAAGACATAATTTGGGTGGTGAACACGCGGCGTTTTACATGTCTGCTAGGCATCAAGATGAGACTCCGTGTTTGAGAGACTAGAGGCTAACGACCTCATGGCAAAAGAAGGAAAAAAATCCTAATGACATTGATGAGCAGTTCCGTAATAGGTTTGAGTAGTTACTCAGGAATATTAGGAAACTGAGATGGGAGAAAGTGGGACAGACTTGCCGGGCAAAATTTCCTAGAATTCTGTTTTGAAACATATCTTGATTACTGTTTACGAAGATAGTGAAAGGGGTTTGTGCGTTTTTTTAAAATAGGATTTGTTTTTATTCGCTGGCGCCAGAAGTAGCAGAAGGTCAAAACTGATTATAGTTTGGATGCCAAAGTTAAAGACATTGACCATATTAACCTAGATAGAGAGTAACTGTACATCTACGCAGTGCGGTGGGTGCTCAAATTCGATCACAACCTTGTATTTATACTCTGATATTACAGGAAATCATTTTGCTTTAGAGAAAAACAGATTGGCAACAGATGACTGTTTCCTTGTATTCTTCGACTGCTTCCTCTTTATCTTTGCAAGCAGTATTTACTATGGATGCACTAGTTCCTATCGGATACTTCCGACATTACGCCAATTTTCAAGGTACCACTAGTGGGTCGTTGACCTCTTCCAGATTCGGTGCAAGTGTACGCAGGGCTGAGTATCCTAGATACCTAGATTAAAAACTTATCGTTGGATGAATACTAGATACAAGTTACCACTTGGATGAACTGATCAATGTTATGGATACACTAATAAGATATATTATTCAGTAATCATTCTATAAGATTTAGATAAATACAAAAATTTATGTATTGTGAATATAATGGTATAACTTTCTTAAGATACCGGTTTTGAAGTTAATGAACTTTAAATTCGTAGTTATGTCATAATTTTTTAACCATTTCGCTCCTAATGGGTCACATTAGACCCATAATGTTCTCAAAAATTGTACTCAATTTTCTTCAAGTATAAATTATGTGGGATGAAAAAAATGAGGTTTACATTAATAAATGTTTTCACTGACCACATATTTAATGAATTTGATTAATTTATTTTGTCTATAGCATATAAAAAAAATGCCATTGAGTCGAAATTCATGAATGTAATAAGTATGACATGTGAAAATTATATATCAAATTTTGATTGAGTAAAAGTCAGATCGAAAAGCGTTAAGTTTTATTCTGTCGGTGAACTGTCATGTAGAATTAAAAAAAAAAAAATACCCTACAACTAACCAGCCATATCAACAATTATGGTAAAGTTACCTAAATTTATGGTTAGAGCTTAGAGGCACCTACATTTATGGTTAGATCTTAGAGGCACCTACATTTATGGTAAAGGTACCTAAATTTATGGTTAGAGCTTAGAGGCACCTACATTTATGGTTAGATTTTAGAGGCACCTACATTTATGGTAAAGGCACCTACATTTATGGTTAGAGCTTAGAGGCACCTACATTTATGGTAAAGGTACATACTTTTATGGTTAAACGTACCTACATTTATGGTTAAACGTACCTACATTTATGGTTGAATGTACCTACATTTATGGTTAGAGGCTCCTACATTTATGGTCAAACGTACCTACATTTATGGTCAAACGTACTTACATTTATTGTTCAGATTAATTGCTGGTTGAATTAATAAAAGGTGTTCGGTGAAGACTTCAATTATTTATTGTCCGACATCTCAAATTTACATTATTAATAGGGACCATAAATCATTATATCTTTATTCTAATAAATTAAATAATATTCAATTAGATCGCGATATTTTACGGATATTTTTTTCCCAGATCTTCGTAGTTAAAAGCGAAGTTCATGGTTAATCAGACGAGACAAAAAACGTTTACGTCATATACGTCTCATAGAGAGTACGTAACTAAATGCTAGTTAGAACATTAAAACTATTTTGTAGTTAAATGAAATGGTAATTTAGGTAAATTTTTTTTTCATATTTGAACTCAAATCAAATTCTTGTATTATTTATGTTACTAGTAGTTACCCGAGCAAAATGCACGGTAACGTACATATAAATATGTATATATTAATATATATAGTGTCAATAATATTAGAATATAAATTCCTTACGAAATGGCTTTCCAACTGCATCCTCAAAATTTTAAATGACTACGAAAAACACCAATTTAGGAAAATAGAGAAGGCATCACTAAAATTATTAGAATTAAAAGCTCATCGCCTATTCAATATTACCTGCAAAAAAAAATATATATATATTACTATGTATTTTTTATTATTTAAGAGCATTACATATTGTATTTGATCATATACAGTACACATCCTGTTTTCCATTACATTTTATATTAATTAGGTAACAGTAATGAGTAATTTTCCGTCCAGTGACATCATCAATTTGTGTAGAATACTGTCGTATAGATCATAAATTATTAAAAAAGATAGCTGTATAAATAACTAAAAATATAAACATTATTCCAATAATCACATTATGAAGAACTAAAACAATTATAGCTACATCGATCAGTTCAATGCTTGAAATAGAAGAAATAAAATCGTCATATATAGGTAGCAGCTGATATTCCATTTATTTAAATTAATTAATACAATAATGTAAAATTCGTTATTATTTTATTCAATGTATTTTAAATATCGTTTATTTCGAATATTTATTCATATTCCCACCCGTCAATATCAATATTAAAATTAATTATGATATTTTCAATCGTGCAAAATATGTTATTTACTTTCGTGAGAAAAAATGATAACCAAATGACGTCATCAAGAGCTAAAATTCAGGCTTATTACTCTTTAACGTTTAATTTGCTATTACCTGTCGTTTTTCTACGGCTGATTGATTACAATCATTGTGAAAGTATTCAGGTAGGTAGTGGTGAAGCAATGTACGGGGGGGGGGGGGGCAGTAGAACGTAGACTACGACGTGGTAAAATGATATACCATAAGTACTACATGCTATAATTATGGTAGAAATGACAGTATAGCGAGGTTGCAAGCTGCCTTGCAGTTTAAACCAGTTTTTTGACCTGAAATGTCATAATTATTATAAATGTATTCCATTAATATAGCTATGACTTCAGAGTCAAAAGTAGAGGTAGGTAATAATTTTTTTTTAATATTTAAAATATAGTTGAAATAAATGACGATACCATTACTCTAAATAATATAGACTTTATTTCAAAATCTAGTTTACGAAATAATGATATTTAAAATAAACTAGAGAATGTCATATTTTCATAGGGGTTAGGGTAAGTTCTTAATTATTGGTCAGTTCCACATTTTTCGGTCATATGTGAAAAAACAATATAATAATAATTATTTCACTAGGATTTGTTGAGTAAAAACAACCATTCCCAGTTAGTTGTTTTTACACAACAAATCCTAGTGAAATAATTATTATTATATTGTTTTTTCATATATGACCGAAAATGTGGAACTGACCGATAATTAAGAACTTACCTTAGTGAAATCTTAATTTCGAAAATTCATTTTAGGGGTCAAGCATTCGAACAGAAAAATGTCTTTACATCATCAGGAAAAGGAGTGTCAAAACTTGTGACCACTCTACACAGTTTATAAGACGATTTAGTCCTAGGTTATCATTTCTTGTTCTTGATGATGATTTTTTCTTTTGTTCCTGATGATGAATTTTTCTTTTGTTCCTGATGATGAATTTTTCTTCTTGTTCCTGATGATGAATTTTTCCATTATTCCTGATGATGAATTTTTCTTCTTGTTCCTGATGATGAATTTTTCTTCTTGTTCCTGATGATGAATTTTTCCATTATTCCTGATGATGAATTTTTCTTCTTGTTCCTGATGATGAATTTTTCTTCTTGTTCCTGATGATGAATTTTTTCTCTTGTTCCTGATGATGAATTTTTTCCTCTTGTTCTTGATGACGAAAAAACATATTTCCATTCGAATTCTCTAATCTTAAAATATCTTCACTGGTATAGATTTGAAATACCTTCTTTAAGAATAGTCATAATTGTAGGTATCCTTTTAGCAACACTATAAATAAACATTTTAAAGCAATTTTGTAGCAAATAAATTTATACAAGTTTATCAGCTAGATTTCACTTTAAACAGTAAATTCATTGGTTCAAATTGAAATAGTGATTCATTAATTCTGTTCTTAAAATTACTAACTCTTTTTAACTTTAGTGTGTTGATTTGATTACGTCAAGTATACACAATTACTTATTCTCTATAACGTGGCTTCCTATACCTTATAGCTTCCCTTAAATTCCTCTAAAACAGTGCATTATTTTAAATTATGATAATAAACATGGAAGATAATAGTAATTGCAGACTGAATGGCCAAATATATTAGCCATATCTAAGATCATGGCACACCATCAATCTTAGCCAAGATATAAAGTATCTAAGTTCATTCACCTCAACTTTTAACTTCAAAATTAGGCGCCACATTTTCGATAAATGAATTTTAATAATTTGTATTGACTTGAACTAAAAAGAAATATATATTGTTCACTGTAAGAGCTAGATCATCCCTAGTGTAATATTATTTGTATTGACTGTAAATAGATATTGTATGAATGTTCTTCAACGCAACAGTTCATCCCTAGTGGAATATTATTTGTATTGACTGTAAATAGATATTGTATGAATGTTCTTCACTGTAAGAGCTAGATCATCCCTAGTGTAATATTATTTGTATTGACGGTAAATAGATATTGTATGAATGTTCTTCACCGCAACAGTTCATCCCTAGTGGAATATTATTTTGTATTGACTGTAAATAGATATTGTATGAATGTTCTACACCGTAAGAGTTCATTCCTAGTG
>CANNZV010003417.1:0-63979 GCA_947561585.1 Caprella mutica
CAGAGAGAGTTCGAGTGTGGGCCAATGCATGGTTATGATGTATGCAAAATATCTATAATTAATATCGTTTAATGATTATTTAAGAATTATTATGAGTATACATAAGGCTGGAAGATTGACAAAATTTATATATAAATAAATAGGAATAGAAATACACCAATATTTTAGATAAATTATAATGATCATTTCAGTATGTTCGATGAAAATAATTTTTAGACTCATGTATTATTCGTAACTATACTGAATACAATTAATGTTTTTGTCGTCTTAAATTACCAACAGATTATTATCAATAAATTGAAAATAATACATTTCCTTTATTTAATAAATGAATTGAATGAACTTTAGATATTTTTCTAAGTATTATATACGTAATGCATATTTCGTAATATGAAACAACGTTTTCGGAAAGGATGTTACCAAACAGGATGTACATTGTTCTTGTAGTTACCGGCTTTAGACCGATACTTTGGAATACGACCTTTCCAAACATCTCTACCTATAACTTTCAGAATTAAATCAATTCTGAAACCAAAAAGACATCATCTCTCAGCAAATTCATTACGATGGATAAAATCACACGTAGGACCCTCTCCCCAGTAAAATTTGAGGTGGTGATTCTACAATTTACATGTGGGCTTTTCTGGAGTGACTATAAAAATGCTCGTTAAATTACATTGTCTCCTATTCTCTACTGTGTCATATTCTCTACTGTGTCATATTCTCTGCTGTGTCATATTCTCTACTGTGTCATATTCTGTGCTGTGTCATATTCTCTACTGTGTCATATTCTCTGCTGTGTCATATTCTCTACTATGTCATATTCTCTGCTGTCTCATATTCTCTACTGTGTCATATTCTCTGCTGTGTCATATTCTCTACTGTGTCATATTCTCTGCTGTCTCATATTCTCTACTGTGTCATATTCTCTACTGTGTCATATTCTCTGCTGTGTCATATTCTCTACTGTGTCATATTCTGTGCTGTGTCATATTCTCTGCTGTGTCATATTCTCTGCTGTCTCATATTCTCTACTGTGTCATATTCTCTACTGTGTCATATTCTCTGCTGTGTCATATTCTCTACTGTGTCATATTCTGTGCTGTGTCATATTCTCTGCTGTGTCATATTCTCTGCTGTCTCATATTCTCTACTGTGTCATATTCTCTGCTGTCTCATATTCTCTACTGTGTCATATTCTCTGCTGTGTCATATTCTCTACTGTGTCATATTCTCTGCTGTCTCATATTCTCTACTGTGTCATATTCTCTGCTGTCTCATATTCTCTACTGTGTCATATTCTCTGCTGTGTCATATTCTCTACTGTGTCATATTCTCTACTGTGTCATATTCTATGCTGTCTCATATTCTATACCGTCTCATATTCCAAAATATGCATTGTGTATATTATACGCAGAAAATATCAAAAGTTCATTCAATTAATTTATACAATATTAAATTATGGATATTATGCATACATCATAACCATTGGCTCACACTCGAACGCTCTCTGAACAGAAATAAAAAATTCATATACCAGCTGCGTTCTCCAAGAAGTAGCCCATTTCACAGGTAGATCTTCACCAAGTAACAACTCAAAGACAAGATGACTCCGTGTCCAGTAGCGAAGCGACTCATGTCTCGACCTCATGCAAGAAGATTATGGGAACCTAAGGAAGCAAAGCCAGTGATGGACATTTCTAAGAGAATAGCTGGAAAGCCAGGAGGATTGAATGGTTTTCTCAGTTCGTTTCCAATATCAAGGAAATCTAAAAACAAGAATCCGTTCCATGCTGATGTCGAAATGAAATTGAAAGACTGCATTCGGTCATTCTGTGTGGATGTTAGCGAACAAATTTCACGAACCACTATCAATCATTATGTACAAGAGACAGTTAATGACTTGCCACTTCAATACAGAGACAATATATCTCAACACCTTATGTTATTGCTAGAGTTCGCTGGCAATAATATAAAAGATATGTTGGAATCGTCCAAAGACTTCTCTCTGTTCAGGGATTTGATATACCCTAAAGTAGCGATGCTTAATGCACTTTACGGGAGGAAGTTAGCGGACTTGTTTATGCTCTATCCAACCGATGACCTTACTGATGAGTTCATCGAATCTCTCTTAAAAGTAGTGGATAGAAACGTCCTCTATATTGTTGGTGAATGCATAGATATGCATGTAACAGTTTCAAGAAATGAAGGAAGGTTCATTTATCAAGCATTCATCAACAAGATGACCAATTACGCTGAAAGATTTTGTAACAATCGTCATCATGCTATAATGAACGTGGAATACAATCCGGACGCTGATGCTGACGTAAAAATGGAAATGGACATACTGCTTGAAAGGTTCGCTGATCTTCTGAGGGAGGCAGAGACATCAAGCAACAACAATTGAGGTGTTTATTCCAATATCAGGTGCCTCTGGCGCCGCCTTTTTTCTTAAGAAATCTCAAGTTATGAATCAATATCATATATGGCGGTGCCTCTGGCGCCGCCTTTTTTCTTATGAAATCTCAAGTTATGAATCAATATCATATATGGCGGTGCCTCTGGCGCCGCCTTATTTCTTGAGAAATCAAATTTTATGAATCAATATTATATAGTATTGTTTTTTTATACAACCCTTTCCAATACATTGAATTATTCAATCTGCATATCATAATAGATAATACACTGTGACACAAAAAAAAGGGAGAAAGTAAACGCTTATAACTCATAAAGTAGTACACTTAGAAAGATAAAATAGAGACCACAAGATGGAGTGTATCTTCAAGATTTATTTAGTATATAACAAATATTTTTAACTTCCACATATGGAGTCCAACAAAGCCTGAAGTAGTATCGAGTAACCTCTACACTCGTCTAATGTAATCGTCTGCATGGTGCGCCTTAGTTCCAGTCGAGTTTTTGGTCCATATTTTTCAAGATGCTGACGAAAATGCACGCTCAGTAACATCTGATTTATTGAAATGTTAAACATCATTTTGACTGGCGACATCCACACTGGCCATAGGCTTCTACAAGATGGACCAACAACTCAGACTCAACTCAAAATTGGCAAACAGATCGTTTTGGAACCCATAACATCTTTCATCGTATGGATTTCCCCTGGCCAACTAGGTCCCCCGAAGTGACTCCTTTGGATTTTTTCTTTGGGGATGTAAAGGAGAATGTTTTCAGAGTCAAAGCCAGTCTATACTATTGAAAACCTGAAAGATACTTTCTAAGAAAATTATTTCATCTTATGATCAAGATATCCTGGGTGCGGTGATAGCAATTTTTCAGAAACAGATGAATTTGTATATTGAGCAGCAGGGAGGCCATTTGAAGTATTTGTTATATACTAAATAAATCTTGAAGATATACCCTATCATGTGGTTTTTATTTCATCTTTCTAAGTGTACTACTTTTTGAGTAATAAGCGGTTACTTTCATCCCTCTTTTTTTGTGTCACGCTGTATAAATATAATCATTTTCTTAAAGAATCAACAATGCGGCAAATTTCTTATTGTTAAAGTGATTCGCATAGTCAATGGTATCATATGCGAATTATTATGATACTAACAAGTTTGAAACAAAATTTTAATCCGGAAACAATATATTAATTGCTTGGAGGTGCATAGTAAAATAATATATTTCCATCATATCATGATGATCGGTTAGGTTCGGGTTTGAGATGATTTCTCTTTAAATATGCGTTTTTTTACTATAAATTCATTATTTTTGTCATGGAACTGTGTTCATGACAAAAATAATGAATTTCTAGAAAACCAACCCTGAAAATAAACAACACTCTCCTGAAAGTTGAAAAAACTGCTCGATTCCTGGGGATGGCCTGGGATGACCTTGTAGGAGTATTTGAAATATGAATTTGGAGGAGGCAAATATATTTTCAAGAAGATTTGGTTTGGTACTCTCAATTCACGTTTACAAACTTCTTTTAAAGGTCCCCTCCACTCTTACATTTTTATTTCTCTGTGAATTAGAACTAATGTTACTGATAATAAAACTGCAAACCATTTCAAATTTGGTTCTATAGTTTTATTATAATATGGAATTTAAGATTTTTTTCCGTTCTTTCTACTACACCTGAATTTCAAGCAAAGAAAAAGCTCCCCTGTTCGATAGGCTAACACGATCCGACAAAATCAAAACAATAACAAAGCTGATTGACAGATATCAATAGATATCATTGCTACCGGTGCCGTTTGTCACTCAAGATGTTCTTTGTGTAATCGAGTTACTTTGTAACAAACTAAAAATTCTTGACATAAAGACCTGCCTACTTTATGAATGTTTTTTATTAATTTGGTTGAATTTCCATTTCAGCGTGATACCACAGTACTACTATTATAGGTATTCGTACATTAACTTAAAATGTACTATAATTTGGAGAATTGAGTCAATTGAGCTTTGGTCTAATATTATACTTTGTATCTATATGACTTTATTTTTGACCGATGTTCAATTTCCCATCATTCAGCATGCATTAGGGTTTAGGCTAATTCTTATGACCTATTTTTTAACAACACATCATGCAGACACTGAGACACAGATGTAAAGTAAGGTATGGACCAATTAAAGCCGACTCAAACTATAGTGCAAACCCTGCCTTACTCAGATTTACTGTTACCTAACTTTAATAATATAGGTACATAAGCTCTAGCATAGCTAGGCCAGTCTTAGCGTATCCATAATCCACCTTATCCGCGTAAATTACGGTAGGTATTCTAAGATTCACTTTAATATTTATCGTATTAGTGTAGTTCTAAGACAATGGATCTATATAAAAAATTCAATTACCTAATTAAGTATTTCTTACTAATCGTTTTCATATATCATAACATTTTCCGATATTGAGAACTGTTAATTTTTATACACTTTCTATTTGAACGCAGATCTGTGATTTGAAATTTTGAATAGGTATGCGCTATGTATGAACGAACGAACATCCTACTCAAGAATATGGGGGGGGGGGGGCTTTTTCTTCTAATGAAATTATAAATCTCAGAATGAGAAAAAAAGAAATGCGAATATTTCTTATATAATTAATTGTGAACGGAATACTTGATCGATTTAAATTCTGTTTACTGCGCTATGTTATATAACCTTAGCTCTGCAAATTTAAAGCAAAACCAGAATTTTTTAATTTAGAGTGGAGAGGACCTTTAAACACAGTGAAAATACTTCTAAAGGCTATCTTTCAAAGTAAAGCTCTTTCAAGAGTCTACCAAATTAGATGGTTAGACGCAAAGTTAGTTAACAGTGGAGATTAGGATAACTCTTAACAAGATTTTAAATGGAGCTAAAAAGCTCACGAAAATAAGGTCGTACTATTGTACTTCAAGAAAAAGTGTTCGAACATAGAAAGGATAGGGTTTAAGAGTTTTTTATATTCTTTATTAAAGAGTAGCAGCTTTACCGCTTAACTACTATAATAATAGAATTTAAATCTATTAGCTTAATCAACACTATACTCGAACGTTATCACAGATCGAGTGTTAGTTAGTTACTGTCCTTATTCGAACAGAGTGCACTTATTCATAGAAATTAAAGTGCTATACAGCGCTATCTAGTGCTGGTGATTTTTAAATACATCCTACATAAGTTTTATCATTTATAAAATATATTAAATATATGAGAAATAATTTTTACTATAAACAAATGAAAAATACACACTATATAATATAATACATGGAGCGGTTATTTTTAATAAATAGGCACAGTAAGGTTGTATACAAGGCAATCACTTAAATAATGAAGATAATATGAATAATAGTAGAGATGCAAGTAATATGACACAGTAGAGAATAGACTAGTATGTATATTTCATGGTTGAATCCTAAGACTTAATTGGATTCTGGCTAATTTATATTTATTTTTAGAAATAGTAAACCCGTGCAAAAAATGGATATTCCCAAAACCTTCTCGGAATATTCCCAAGGAATATTCCATGATGATCATGTTTTGATATTCAGGGAATGCAATTTTTTGACACTTTTATGGAATAGTCCCATAAATCACAAGGGAAAGTCTAGGGAATCAAGGAGACGAAGTTCAATGGAATAATGAAGGAATGCCAAAAGAATATGACATCCAAAGTAAGAGGGAATATTGAAGGAATACCTATAGAATGAGACATCCAAAGGAAGAGGGAATATTGAAGGACAACCTATGGAATAAGACAACTAAAGGAAGAGGGAATAATGAAGGAATACCTATGGAATAAGACAACTAAAGGAAGATGGAATATTGAAGGAATACCTATGAAGTAAGTTATCCAAGGGGAGAGGGAATATTTAAGGATTACCTATGGAATAGGTCATCCAAAGGAAGAAGGAATATTGAAAGAATAACGATGGAATAAAACATCCAGAAGAAGAGGCCACGATGAAGGAATATCAATGAAATAAGTAATTCAAAAGGAGGGAATAAATGAAATTAAATAACTGAGACTACAAGTGGCCGTGTAACACTAATTACTTGAGTGCATAACTCAATTGTCACATGGCTACACACCAAGAAGTATACCGTGAACAAATAACTTTGTATAAAAAATCTACGAATATTAAAACTTTAATTTCAGGACAAAATATTTAAATCTAGGTATTTTCACAATTGCCCCCTTTGTAATGGTATGGAATGAAAGAAACTAAACATACGTCAATAATTTTATTAAAATATCGAATAGCACATGATTTAGAAAGGGCTTGAATTAATTAAACATAAATTAATTCCTGTGCAACTTTTTTACATGTTATAAAGGCTCAATCTATTTAGCTGTCAGTAATTTTCACTTGATATTTCTCACTTATTCTATAGCGCTATGGTTGAACTTTTCACTTGCAAAGTTTTCAATTTTTAGTTAAGAAAGACTCACAGGTTTCATTCACCATCACCTTCTCATTTTCCTCTTCCATCTGTTAATGCAGTCAACACTCAACAGTGCTATCGTCTCTTTTTGCAAAATTATTGACCACTACAATCGATTGGTGGTAGCGTAGCTTACATGTGCCACTTTCCTGTGTGACAACTATATAGTACAAAGTCTTTTGTAGTTGGTTCTTTACTTAACGTGGAGCAAATATATTCAATCGAGCAATTGATTTTGTCATTAATCTTAAATTCATTCATATTCTCTACAATGAACTTATGAAGTGAATATAGTGGTGTCAGTGCAGCTATAGTTTTAGAACACGCGCTTCATACTACAGGGTGGGGCGTAAGTTTGGAAGCAAATGAAAGTGCATATTATAATCCAACGAAAAATATATTTAATAATTTACAGTTATGTATTATTACATAAGGGTTTTAAGAATTCAAAAATCATAAATTTATTGAAAATGTTCCCCCTTGTTTTTAATAACAGCCTCAAATCTCCTCCGAACTCCTCCTACTGCGGCACGCAACTGTTCTTGTGAAATTTCCTTCCAAGATCTCTGAAGCGAACTCTTTAAATCATCCACACTGCGATGGAATTTACCACAGGCCTTTGATTCAAAAATGGACCATACCGAAAAGTCCATAGGATTAATATCTGGGGAGCAGGGAGGCGACATTTCTTTGGACCAAAACCGTGGAAGACGGTCATGGCACCAGTTTTGAGAGAGATTTGCAGTATGTGAAGTTGCGCCGTCTTGCTGAAATGTCCATAGAGTGTCATTACCGAAGTGGTCCTTAGCTGACTCCAACATTGGCGTCAAAATATTCTCAATATAACATTTAGCATTGATTTTGGCGCCTTGTTCCACAAAAATTAAAGGAGATCTCCAAGTTTCTGAAACGGCGGCCCAGACCATTACTGAAGCAGGTTTCATGGTTCTGTGGACAGTTTTTTGGTTGTATGGAATGTCTTTTGCACTTTTACCAATTATTCTGTCATTCCTCCGGTTGTGAGCCATTTCCACTGTGACAATTTTTTCATCAGACCAAACAATTTCACCAGCCGTGCCAGACTTCAATTCTCTCAGAAGTGCTTTGCTTCTCTCCAATCTCCTTTTCTTTACAGCTTCTGACAGAGTTTGTCTCTTTTGGAGTTTGAAAGAGGACATCTTTAGGTCTTCTTTGACAACTCTTCTCATTGTTCTGGGACTCATATTAGCTGTTTTGGCTAACAATCGTATTGACCTTTTCGGGTTCCTCCTGCTCTCGGGCATTTATCAGTTTTTTGATGCGTTGTGAGCGTGGGCTACCACTTCTTGGACGATCAGTCAAGTCTCCTCTCTCATTTAAACGCTTCACACACTTCCAAACAGTCGATCTCGCTATTGAGAGAGTCTTTGAAATGACGGAATCTGACTTCCCGGCACGGTGTAGAGCAATAATGGCTTCTCTTTTGTCTGACATTTTTGAATTGACTAAATTTTTGTAAAAAAATAACACTGGCACGTCATAATGTAGTGTCTCTACTATAGTTCAAACCCTATCACCTACTTAGGAACTTATTTTTAAGAATTATATTAATGTTTGAAAAATTGCTTCCAAACTTACGCCCCACCCTGTATATAGTACACACAATGAAATGAAGAGGACATGTCTCTAGATTTGTAACTTCTTAGCCAACCATATTGCCAGAAACTTTGATAGTAGTACCTACGGAGAAATAAAATAATTAGTCATCATTTATCAATAACCTGTATTCAATTAGTTAATCCATAATTTAAATAAAAACCTAAGTGAAATTATTCTTTCAAATTTTAAAGAGGAAAAAGTAGATCTTAAAGGGAATACAGATTTAGATAAGAAAAAAGTTTTTAGAAATAATATGGGTCTGAAAAGTAAAAAAAAAAATCAAATATAAGTAATACAAGAATGGGCTCATGAACGAAGAAAAGATACTATGAATATTATTAACACTGAAAATCATTATTGGCACTTTTAAAATTTTACTATTAAACTCTAGTCAGTTAAAGAACAGGTCACTGAAGAAATAATTTTATGAAATTTTACATTTCACTTACAGAGGCTAGAGAATGTGTATGGTTTAACCTAGGTTATAGCTAAATATTAATAAACATTTCATAATATAAATTAACATAGTGAATCCATTTACAATCAAAGTATAAACTTAGTATACATATGAATAGTTATAGGCCTACAAGCTAAAATAATACGGTGAGTATAGCTAGAGTAAGTAGGGTCACGCAGATATATTACGGCACTTTAATTTTTAATTGCGGCCCTCTCAAGAGAGTCTAAAAACATTCTGAACCGAAATTACATAAAAATGTTGCATAGCTATCAAAAAAAGCGCAGTGCATGCTATTATTTGTTGATCTAAGTTTTTAACGTGTGTTTTGAAGCTATGATGTGTATGTTATTAGAGGCCGCAGTTAGTTAGTGTACCGCAATTTACCTACTTGACCCTACTCTTATTCCGTTATCACCACATATCAATATTTAACTTTAAACTAAAAATTAAAATAGTTGAGTGATATAAACAATGGTGTACATATAAACAATGGTGTACATTCGTTAAACATTTACAATCACAATACTAACCTCTTTTTTTCTTGAATTGACACTCATAGGCCGTCAATTACGTCTGAACTGCATTGCTGCAAGGCGATCACTAAATTGGATAACAATTATTTTGGGAACCTGATTCGCAACTTTTACTAGTTTCGGATTTCATAAAAACGAAATAAGTAATTTTTGTAGGTACTACTAATTTCTAATAGGGAGCCAGCATTTAATTTGCTCATCCGAAACTCTATTCATTTAGATCGATATTTTCAATTCACTTTGTGGTTTAGTATCTGCTTAAGAACAAAAGGCCATATCGATGACGTTTTTAGAAGAAGTCTCATCAGAAGTCAGTGACATTGCTCATGGATGCAGAAAAGCTTTGTGAAGGAGTTTTGTATGAATGGACATACCTATGAAGCACATACCTAACACGGAAATCTAACACCTCATAGACATAGATGAAGAGCTTAACCCTTGCGCTATCTTCTAAAACTACAAGTAGCGTTAAAAATTATATAGATGGTAGAAATTAGAAGAGAACATATGAAATTCAAATTACAACAGTTCATCTCACAAACCCACGTTTCTTAGTTTTCAAATAAGACAACCAAATTCTAAGGAAATAGAAAAAATCATCGTTCGATTCAATTGACATTCATTTGTTGTTTGAAATACATACTTTAAATTTCCCATCTTCCAGGAACATTCCTTCATATAACCCAATGGGATACATTCCTTATCAAAAATATTGAAATAGTTCCAGGGATATTCAAAAGTATTTCTTAGGAGGTAAAATTTTTCATTCAATTCCTGTTACATTCCGTCATTGTTTCACTAAGAATACTGTAGATCCCAAATGTTCCAGGGATATTCCTTCGTTTTATTTTTGGGGAATACTATTATACGTAACTAGCTTGATAATTCTTAGGATATTTATGGGATATTCAGAATGGAATACTATCAAAAATATGTATTCCAAGAATATTCCATTTTGTTTCGTATGGAATACTTTAGAAATATGATATATTCCCTGAGTATCATAGGATGATATCTAACCGAATACTGCAACTTTCAAATATTCCTGGAATATTCCCTCGTATAAGAACTTGAATACTATCCAATATTATTGTTACAGGAATATCCCTTCATCATCAAACTGTGAGTGCAGACTAGGAGGGAATATTGTAGATATTAAGGGAATATCCCAAGAATAAAACCTTCTTGCCCGGGAAGTACTCTGCAAGTTTGAAGCTTAACTAATATATTAAATACATTTGTTTAACAAAATACGAAAAACCTATATAGTTGTGTTTTGTCAAAATCCAAGGCGAGAAAATTTATTTCTATGTTAGATATATAGTGAGAAATAGTTTATTCTAAAGATTAAATAAATTCATTATGTTATCGTTTGAATTTTATATCACTTTGATACATATTAATTTTTTAAATTCATTTATACAACATCAAATTCTTATTTGATTTCATATATTTTCGTGACGCATAATATCTGGTTCTTGAAGATACAGGATGTAGATTTCTATATTAGGTCTAAAATACCATTTCCGACCTGTTCACTACAGCCCACCAACATCTTCTTTGTTTTTCTAGTCCAAACCTCATGCATGATCTTCTAAAAAGAAGCCGGCGACAATTTCTGGTATATTTTCGTACATAAGATACATTTACTGTGTGACCGGTTTTCTCATAACTTTTCGAACTCCAACAGCTTATTTCCCTTATCTAAATAATATCAGGTTCTTGACGAAACAGGATAGGTTTCGATATTAGATCTAACTATGTAAACCATTTCTGATCAGTTCATCCTAGCCCACCACAGTTTTCTTTGTTTTTCCAGTCCAAACCTTTCCAAAAAGTTTACCTTATATAAGGGCTTGAAGAAAAAAAAAATTCTAATCATTTTTTTTCTCATTAAATATTATCCATTTTCTCGTTTTCTCCATCCATTTTCTCGTTATTTTTCAAACTCTAACAGCTTATCTTCCTTATCTCCATTCTTCTTTTCTTTCATCTTTTGTCGATCTATTTATTGTATCTGGTTTGTAATTCCCTTCTCTTTGTTTTACTTCCACAACTGCGTAATAACTGAATTCTAGAACATTTCAGAATTTGAGGTTCTCCTCTAAGAATAAGTAGATGGAATGTAGGTGTCTAAACCCGAGACAGATTTAGATAATATAATGTTCTTGAAGAGCTTAAATTGACTGTTTTACTATTTATTTAGGTAATATATCTTTTATAAATTTCTACCGTCGTGTGCATCATTTATATAAAAAATAACTTAAGGTAATCATTATCTGTACTAACCTAATCTTATACATTCAAAATTGGATGCAACTATAATATTACCAATTAAATTATATATACTGTTGAACATAAATCACGCTGTCCCATGGCGAATGTTTCGGGAGCGAGTTGTCCCATGGCGAATGGTCTGGTCACCAATATTTATTTAGTGTATGCAAGTTTTAATGTGGTCTGAATTTTTGAAGATTCCATTTCTGATCGGTCAGAAGAGTCAAATTTCATTCGTTTATTTCGTGTACCTAATTTATCAGAGTGTTGGACCTAGAAAGCTCATCTCTGACAATAACCATACTCATAACTCATTACTTCTTTTATATTCTTCAGTAAATAGTTAATTACTGGAGATACCGTTGAAATTATTATAATAAGTCAATTAATAATGAAGATTTTCAGATATCAATTAATATTAATGTTTATTGAATATGTTTCATATAATTATTCATTTGTTATTTTACTACACAATATATTTAGTCTTCTTAAATATTTTATTTGAGGTAAAATATCCATTAGTTTCAGATTCTTTATGATACAGGATTCAAAACTAGGCCTAAAATAGCATTTTATATATTTCTGGTTTAATACATACCATAACATATTAGTAAAATAGTTCAGTTTATATATCAATTTATGATATATACGTTTTTCATGTGAAACAAATACAATAGGTATCCATTTCTGATCGGTATGATAATTATATTTCTTAATCAGTTTTTTACAATAAGATAAAGAGTAAATTATTTCCACTTGATATATTCTAGTTTTTAAATGTATAGGGGAAGGTGGTCATCAATGGGACAAAAAAACACAAAAAAGATAGATATTTCATTTACTATGAGCAAAATATGAACAACAAAAAAATCATACGTAATATAGGTATTCCTTTATAAAATGAAACTAACTAGAATGTTATCACGTTTTCTGTTGACTAGATAAAAATCAAATAAAAAAAATTCCATTATATACCAGCACTGGTGAACAATGGGACATACCCTGGTGAACGATGGGACAGTTCATTTAATTATTATATTGTTGAGGTTATAGTCGAATTTCAAGTTCGAATTATCTCTTTATGTTGTCCCACACTTAGTTGGTTCATAGAATATCAGTTTAATTACCTCTAGCTTCACCGATTCCATGTCAGGAACATTTGAAAAATGAGACTCATTGCAATTGAATTTTCGCTTTACATCAATGTTTCGTATTAATCTTTTTCATCCTTTGGCTTAGTAAATTACACCAACAGACCGAATACGTTTTAGAAGTCTCATCAAACTCTACAAGAACATAAACCTTCATTTCCAACGTTTTCCGTACATGTTTAAGTTCATCAAGTGAGCATATCTTCGTCCACTTCTTCAGACGAATGGATCAGTTAGATTAATTAAGAGTTCTGTACCAGACCAAGAACAAGAGTTTACATGCCATCTACGGATACTTTATAGTGCCATCTACGGATACTTTATAGTTTATGAAGTGATTTCGGAGACCTTATCTATTTTGTGTAAGTTCTTCTTTCTCTGGTGTATCCGGTTCAATCATGCCTCAGATTGCTAAAGCCCTTGAACATGGTCGAAAGTCGCGCTTCAGCTGGAAGTTCTGTTTCTACAAGAAACCCTGAAGCTACAGTTCACGTTATTGTATCAAAAATAGATATTTATTGATTCATATGGAATAACTAGACAATTTGGTTGACAATATGTCACTGTCCCATTGTTCACCAAATTTGCTGTCCCAATGATCACCATGACGCCATTTTGAAAACTTATGAGTATAGTGGTTCAACTACAAAAGTATAAAGTCAATGCTATCATATGATCATATTTTAAATATCATTTAATATTATGGAAAAATGCCGTAAGTATAATATGTTAAATTAACACATTTATAACAATTGAAACAAAGCACGAAAAATTTAGTTTCCCCACCTCTAAAACATGTTTTCGCTTTTACACAGAGCTGACTGCACCCCAACCGCTGAATACAATGCGAGTGAATGCCCTGAAGTATGCCTAATTTACCACTAAGATGTTGTTAAAGATTACCCTCAAATAAAAAAAGTTATTGGAATGTCCCAGTGTCCCATTTCATTTATTAAAACAATTAAATTGCTCTAGAAATACTTGTAAAATGCATATAATTATTAGTTACTTGAAATTCATTTTGAGATATTTATTAGTTATTTTGAATTGCTTAATTAATTACTATGATAATTGAATACTTAAAATATATGAAAAATGGAATACATGATAGAATCCATAAATATATGTTAATTATACACTTAAATATATAGTAATTTAGTACATTATATAGTACTATTGAATGGATAAATATATAATAATTGAACACTTAAATGTATAACAATTTAGTACATTAAGCTATGATAATTGAATACATACATAAATATCAATCATAACTATTATTTGGTTATTTTACTACACATTAAAATTCAATATTTTTAATATTTCATTTCATGTAAATTATTTATTAGTTACAATTTTCTAATAATTATATTTTTGTTTCAGAATAGTTTTCACAAGTTCACGATTTGAAAACTACCTTGACGGTGAATTACATTTTGGACATTTTTCTTAGTTGATTAAGGTGAGTTATTTTTATTTCTTTACTTCAATAATAGTTGTTGATTAGTTTATAATTTATGGTAAACGAGTGGAATGATAATACTATCCTTTTCAATAAAAATATCATAATAAAATAAAAAATTCTAAATATATATATTTCAAACTGTTGATGTTTTATATTATGTTTTTTCCCCCTTTTCGATACTATTTACATCGCTATTCAAGGTCACTTGTTATTGTTACACTACAATATACAGATTAAGCTGAGTAGTGACACTCGAGTGTTTTGTGTTTGTGACGTCATCAGAACATGTGACGTCATCACAGCAGCATTCAAAATATAAAACAACAAATTTACAAATGTCAAAAAATGAATGAAGCTACTCCTTATTTTAAATAATATATAAAAGTGATGATTTGGCAGAACGTAAAGCACCTTAATTACAATAAATTAAATTTAAAAGTGTTGTTGTGATGACGTCACTTGAAGAAATCACCTCTATTGTCACTACTGTTAATTTTATCTCAGTGCAACGATAGATATCGTACAAGTTGGGTGTGTGCGATTAATTCTCTAGTTATTTGTTAACTTATTCGATCATTATTCAAGATAACATTACACGAACAGAAAATAACTCCTCATAATTCTATCGTGAATTGGTTTTTAGATAGTTTTAATTCTTTGATACAATATAGAGATGAATGAGTTTGTTTGTATGTGTAAAAGTTTGAGTCACACATGCCCGTCTGTAAAACAACCAGAAGAACACATGTCGTCATCGAGATATGATATTTATTTTTGTGATCCTTTTTTTCTACCCAGAATGCTGTGTTTTGAATTGATCTAATGTCACTCAGATCATATAGTGCTTATATATTATATGTTCTAAAAGAGTATCTTTCCAGATAGAAATTCATTATATTTTCATATAAGCACTATGGAGAACCCATTGTCAGAGAAAGAAAAACTGGAAAAGTCATTTTACAGCATGAAACTAGTACCTGGAGAATGTTTAACTGTATACTTGGATAGTTTTTGTGACGCTTTCGATAAGCTAAGAGCAATTGACAGTTCTGTAAAAGAAGAGGACAAAGTGCTTGCTCTTCTTTCTTCTCTTCCTGACTCTTACTCTAGAGTGGTCACAACTATAAAGGATTTAGAAAAGACTCCAACTTGGGAAGAAGTAAGGGTGAAGCTGTACGATGAGGAAGAAGAGATTCAAAGTCGTGTGAGATATCTTTATACAGTGACATAATTGAGCATGTTACATATCCATTTAAGTAGCTATATGCTTATGTTTGTCCAACTAACTGACTAATATTGAGAAGTAGGTAAAAGTTAAAAGAACTAATTTAGAATTATTCACGAAATACCGAACAATAAATGACAATGCTGTTCCTACACAACCTAAGTTACTAAAATTTTGTTTGCTATAGCAGAAAATTCAGGCGTTGGTGACAATGTACAAATTAATTTGAAATCTCAGGATGTTATACTAAAAAATAAAAATGATTTATAAAAAAACGTATTGGTTATCTATCACCACATTTTTGTGCTTACTAAATGATAAATAATAGGAGTTTTTGCTGCTGTAATGTAAAACAGCAGCATTTCTTTTATTCTCGAAATAATAATTTAATTAGGCTAATCTAACTAAATCTAACGTTAACAGCCTTAACATCGATTACGTGTTTTAATTTATTTTATTTGTAGTTTGTGTAAATCCGCTAGTTTGTCGTACTGCTAATTTCATGATTGTCTAATGACCTGGCAGAAGGGTTATACACTATGCATACGACCGTATATCCGTATATTTATCAGAAATTAATTGCAGATGTACCTGCGAAACACAAAAAGTGATGGCAGATAACCTTCAAGTACTAAATAGGCTTCTAAAGGTTTAATTTTATTTGAATCATAAACTAATGTCATTTTTGAAACTTTAATTCAATTGAAATTTTTTTCACAAAAGATAGAAGATGAAGAACTCGAAAAGGCTTTACATCAATTGAGAAGTAATTCAGAATCTGAACAGTTGGAGGCTGCCAAAAAAGTTAAAAAGTACCACGCAGATGTTTTTCATGATAGAAGACATGTAGAAGCGGGAGTGATACCACTGCTACTGCCTTTACTACACAAAGACCACAAGTTAGTGATTTAAACAGTACATTGTAACTATATTGCTTAGATTAGGTTATAGGCATTAAAGGAAGTTGATCCGTATCGAACTCCCTATAACATCATGTAGGTACCTAGAATTGCTTTAAAATATTAACGGGATATTTTTCCCAGTGTTCATCTTCAAATGGAAGCTCTTGACGCACTCACAAATATTGCTTCAGCAGAAACAGATGATGCCATTGGTAAGAAATTAAATATAGCTCGATCTGATTGATTAGGTGAGCATTAACTTCTGTAAGAGAGCTTAGAGAAGTATATCATTTGTACCACATTCAGTCAAAACTGTGAAATCGATATATTTAATATTGTTCGAATGCTTACTTTCAGAAGCTGGGGTAGTTCCACATATAGAAAAACTTCTCTCATCCTCAAATGATGATATTGCAGAACAAGCTGTTTGGTGTATTGGTTAGTTTCTTGATTTAGTTAGTAACTTTTAAATTTTTCATGTTAATAATTAATAATTTTGTGACTTTGTATTCCAGGAAACATTTTAGGAGAGTCCGATTCCAGTAGAGATGTTGTAATCAGTTCCGGAAAGGTTATTCCGCTTCTCGTAAAATTAGTTCCAAGACTTAACTCAGTAAGTGTGAAATCTACAGTTAGTCCTCAAATCAGTTTACTAAAAAGGCTATAAAAGATTTATTTACCAATTGAATTCCCGATGAAGGTTTCAGCTCGGCGTAACTTACCGTGGGCTATGGCAAATATATTCCGTCACAAACCTCGCGTGAACCTAAGAGATGAAGAATTGGATATTTTGTTGGCATCATTGGAACATTACCTTCATGACAGTGATACTGAAGCTAAAGGTATACAATGAATCTAACTAATTCAGGCGATTTCATACATAATATATAGTCAGGGAAGGAGTTTTAATATATAATATTGATTTAAAGTGGATGCTGCTTGGGGAGTGTTCTTTTTCTCTGAAGAAACTCTTGGAATTCAAAAGGTAACAAAAACCGAAATACTATCGGAGGTCTCCAAATTGCTGGACCTTTCCGATCGGGATTTACTGACACCATCTCTCAAAATTGTGAAAAATATAGTTTCTGGAACCGAAGAACAGGTAATCTATTTACCTGTTCTAATATTCAAATTGAATATATTAATTCTTCTTGTTGTATTGATCATATTTCTGTAAATCTCAAAAATCCTTTTTGTAAAATATTGTTTTTCATGTACAAGTCTGCATTTAACTATCGATAAAGAATATTTGCAAGCTATGGTTTTCAATTCTAACAGGCAGATTCAGTGGTCAAAGCTGGCATTATCCCTAAGTTGGTTAAAATTTTGTCGGATCGGCGCGAAGGAGTTAAAAGAGAAGCGATGGCAACCCTCGCCATCACTCTAAAAGGTTCTGTCGAACAAATTCAAGAGGTCATCGATGCCAAAGCTGTTACTAGCCTTGTTCAGCTGATACAGGTGAATATCTACGAAAGAGCATTTTTTGTTGAAATAACCTATCAATTGTCGAACACTCACAGTATTCGGCAAATTTTCGTTAACATAGGTCACGAAAATGACCTTTAAAAATTTCAGATTGATCTATCATAACTTAAGTTAACACCCACTTTCCGAGTACTGTAATTAAGTTGACCTCTCTCCCTATTCCAAGAATTGAAAAGGACTTTGCTTGAAATTAGCCACATTTTTTAAGGGTATTCATATTTTTCTGATTAATTCGGTTACATAAAAAATAATCATGGAGACCTGGTAGATCATTTGCATGAAAACATATTCAAATGTTAATGTTTACATATTCCTTTGATTTATTATTGTTTATTTATGTTCACTCTTTTCAGAGTGAAGACATACCACCATCTTACATTCTAAAAGAAGCATCAATTTGTATCAGTAACTGCGCTGTTAACGGAAACGAAAGTCAAGTGGATGCGGTGATACAAGATGGAGGATTTGTAGCCTTGATGAGTTACTTGAGAATAGAAGGTTCTGAAGATACTGTTATGGAGGGATGCATTGAACTGATACAGGTATAGTGATGATTATTATAATTCAAATGTTATTAATATTTGAATTAAAGATTCACAGATACTGTCAACTCATTATTAGTAACAGTCTCATTACTTTTACGAGTATATAATGACTTTGGTTATAATTTTTGCTGTAAATATTATTCATAGCGATTTTCTTCATAGTAACGGTTCATATATTATAGTTTACATCATAGGAACCATAGTAAATAAATAGAAAGTATACTAAGTACAATATTGGAACATCGATTAAAACTGGTGACGTCACACTAGTAATTTCCGAAATAAGAACTGTTCTATTATTGAGTTAAATGTGAATTTTCATGGAAATGAACTTAAATAAAATATGTTTTTTATGACGTTTTACACTCTATTCACATATAATTTTCAACTTGATAGTCTTCAAAATCTTCAGTAGAGTAAAGGCGACTGGAGGATCTAAGACACATTTGCATTTATCTGATTAAATAAGAATTTTTATTGAAAATAGCATTGGTCAAATTGTGCTTAAAATAGCATTTTACTTTAGACAATGAGGTTTATATGTTAGACTATGGTCATTCAAGTGCTTCATTGTAAGTACAATAGGTTACTAGGTGCCACCTTACATTTTACAAGTTTGCAAATAAGCCAACTAATAAGTGTCAGCCTAGTAATAAATATATAAAAGTATTAATTAAATATATAAAAGTTATCTAGGTACTTGAAGCTAACGAATCATATTGTTTATTGACATATTCTATCTATATTTACCTGCTGCACCTGTATAATTATCATTTTGACACTACTTCATCTGATTTTATGTGACGTCATTTGTTTACATAGTTTCTGAAGACCGGAATCAAGTTCATCGTCAATGAGTTTGAAACTTAGTATACTTTTCTATATATTTACTATGATAGGAACACCTACAAAATAACACAATTTAAACTTTCACATATATATCCTATTAATTTTAATTATGCTTTGTTGATTGAATCACATTAAATATTAAAAGCATCAATTACTAATTTCAACAGAAAACATCCAGTCCCGAGTCTCTTTTGGCACAGTGCCCAAGCTTTAAGGAGATTCTCCAGCCTCTAGTGAAAAAAAATGAAGAAAAGGCAGCTACGATTCTGGAGAAATTAGAACAGTTACACAATAAAGAATTTGAAGAAAGAGAAATGAAAGAGAAATAGTGCCAATTAGAAAGACTTATTTTACTTTGTTACAAGAAAATATAGAACAACAATCAATACTATAATAGGAGTTATTTCTGTCTGTCCGTCACACTAACATAATAATACGCTTGGCAAGCAGCTGTTAGCTTGGATATGAAATTGTTCTTATACCAATTCAATAAATGGTTTCTATAACTATATTATGAACTATAATGCAAATATGAATATAACTATGCATTTCGACACAAACCTCTAAAATAACAGTTTCACAAAGTTTCTCAAATGTTGTTATTACATATTTCATGTTTTGTTCCCCTTAAACCTATATTCTCCGAAACGTCGTTCTATAGCATTTTATAAATGTTCCTTTTTATATCAATGTGTTTATAATTCAATATATAGCTAGGCCTAGCTATTAAATGTGACGATGGTACCTTTGATAGGTCTATAGCAGTGGTTCTTCTGGATTGTTTATAGGGGGTGCCTTGGATTTTAATCGATTTAATTGATTGAATAAAAAGTAGGTTTTCTCAGTTATGTAAATAACACATTCATCTTCCTTTTTCATTTTAAATTTTTTTCAATTTATTTCAATGCTCAGGGGGCCCTGAGAAAAGCAAGGGGTGTGCGAGAAAAATACTTTGAGAACCACTGGTCTATAGGAACTGAGTCTGAGAGAACTCTTGTCTATCTAAACTTTATTGGGGAGGCACTCACTTCAAGCTCTTCCATTTACGATAATTCTCCTATGCCCATATTTTCTGAACTGTGTATTTTTATATTTGTGCCAATAAAAAGATTAATCCACACTTCTATCTCCTGTGTAATTAAATAAATCAAATCAGTTATATATAGTAAATTATGGAAATAGATAAATAAACAATTAAATTCTGAAGGAATAAAATCACATATAATCCAATTAACTCTCAAAAGACTGGCTGAGGAGTTCAAGCTCGACAAACTGAATTCATTCAATATAATAACACTATTTCCATCAGTCTTGGGTAAATAAAATTTTGCCCAGTACATTAATATGATAAAAGCTATTAACTGACAAAATATCGTACAATTTGAGCCGCTTGTTTCCTAAATATCATTGTGTAAAGAATCCTCTCAAATTTTGTCAGTCAATAATTAGGGTCAAAGTTAGAAGTTTAGTGTCGGTTCTCAAACCCCAGAAGGGTACTAAACAAAATTCTATTCAGTTGAAAATATTGGAGTAAATATTGGATAATAATAATTACTTCATGGTTCAAAATAAACGCATGCAGTAAAATTGACAGCTACAACAACTTCTATCTTTTTCCAAAAAAAAAACACTAAATTATATATAAATAATATAATCAATCGATACATGAATATTATTCAAACCACACTGTTTATTTCAATCAATGTCATTTAGAGTAAGTCCCGAATTATCGGACAGTTCCACATTTTCGATCATATAAGAAAAACTGAATAATAAATATAATTTAACATCTTTAATTATTATACAGTTTTTTATTACTTGATCGAAAATATGAAACCGTCCGATAACCCAGAACTACCCCTTTTCATTCTTTCTATTTTTAGGTGACCTAACTGGGTCATCAGATTTCATTGCCAAGGTGACTTGAAGTTATAGACACGGGTAAATAATTGATGTGTCTTTCAAACTTTTCAGATCAATTCGGTTATAAAAATGATGGTTAATAAAATTTTGAATAAACACCGATTAAACTGAATAAACTAATTAGAAAGTTAGTATATCAATATTAGTAATTAGTAAGTACATTAAATAACTCAAAAAGTATTCAACCAAACTGTCTGAAATTTAGTGGCACATTTGGTCAATATCCAGGAACCATTTGATTAAATTTTGGGAGTGATCGAGTTTAAGGTCAAGGTCACGGCGAAGGTATGCGCTCTACGAGTGCTCGTACTCAGAAATTGATATATATTTGGTTGGGATGTCATTTTTACCTATCATAATAATTTAATTTGAAATCTCAATTAGGGTAATTAAAAGAACTAAATCTACAGAGACTAATTAGTTATAGTCAATATATAAAATAATGGATGAACTCATTTTCGAAATTACTAAACCCCTTCATTTCAAATTAACTGTTGTGTTCTGATGACGTCACAAAAACAAACAAAAAACACTCTAGTAGTCTAGGGTAAGAAGAAAATATATAATAATTATCATATTTTGTTTTAATTGGTATCCAATTAAAATAAAGTTCATTAACAATAATTATTATTTCTTTGGTATCTTGGGTGGATAGTGGTTATCAATTAAATTTAATGATTAATAATATTTTTCTTTTATATGATAGAAAAAATATACTTACCCAATTAATTTTGCAGACTGTAGGTGCAGGTCATGTGCCACATTATCACTCTGAGGTCAGTGCATTGGTGACTGCAGTCGAGTGAGGTGTGGGTCGGTGTGACTTGCAGTGGTAAATAGGAACAAGATGAAGCAACAATGATTTATAGTGTGAAAAAAATACAACATTTATTTTTTTCATTCAATAAATAACTATCAAATTGAGAAAAATATTATATTTTCAAAATTAATATATTTTTAGTATTAATATTTTACTGAAATATGTGGATTAAATATTTTATAAAATTAATATAAATGCTTAACTAATAATTTAAAAATATTTATCACACATCATTTCATACATATATATTATAGTAACAAGAAGTATAAGATGTGTGTTCTAGGAGATTTTCATACTTTATGTAATTTTTTAAAATCCCTATTTTTTATTCAAATAATCTAATTGAAAAGGTGATAGAGTGAATAAAAAACAAGTGAAAGACTTTCATTATAACAAACTAATAGTAATTGAGCAGAAATAGTTTCCCATGAGTATCATACATAATAACCAACCCCAGAGTAAAGTTATGGTGGGGCCACAGAAAATTAAGATGGGTATCGACTAAGGTGTAAAATATGAATAAAACTCATATGAAAATTATTATAGAAACACGAGTGTACATTGTGATATTGTAACTATCAGAAAACTGTTATACCTATAGCTACTTATATATAAAATTATTTTAAATAAATATATTTTAAAAATATACATATTCAATTCATTGGAAAGTTATTTTTATCTAAAATAATTACTTATTAAAAAATATTTCATTAAAAAAAATATTACCTATAAATAAAAATATTTATTAATGAAAAAATGTATATTAATTAAAAATTAATTTAATTTTTAATCGCATTCCCCAAGTAAACGAATAAAAAGAGTACTCACGAACAAAGCATTCACTATAAAATCAATGCGATGAATTAAAGGTAATTCTATCACGCATCACGAAAACACTAAATACACCTTCGGTAATTAAAAAATAAACCAGGTGATTGAAGAAAGAACTGCAAAAAGAAGCACGCGATAATTGTCTTGCACGATCTAGCAACAGTAATGTTGCAACAACTGCCATAAAACTGTAACTTTTCTAAAAATAGTCAAATGTGACCAGAATTGAAAGGAGTTAAAAATAAAATTATAGTAAAATCAAATACTGTGAAGATTTCGTTACCTCCCAAAGGACTGGATAGACATGTAGGACAAATTGTTGGGGTGAAGAAATTTTTCTTAGAAAATATCATTAAAACAATTATTTTTCGTAAGTACAATATATAATTTATTTTACTTTTGGATAATTATTATAAGATTGATTTATTTCCCGTTGAAATATAGTGTTTTCAATAGTATTAATATTGGTGTAGAATAACTCGTTAAAAGTATACTTATGAAAATAATACATATTCGTTCAACATTTTCATAAATTAAAATATGAATTAATTTTCTTTTTATATTACATAACAAAAAAATTTATTTCATTTAAGAGAATAATTTCAATATTAATTTAGTTTAATTATTCCCTGTTATTTTTTATAAAAAAATACAAATAAACAAAAAAAAATTCTATTTTTGTTTATTTGCATATATTTTTTCCTTTTTTATCTTTCAATAAGAGTAATAATGAATCAATATATTAAACACCTTTCTAACTAACAACCTATCGATTTCTTCCAATTAATGGCCACAGGTAAACAAACACAGGTGTATTTGTTTGCATAACACCTATTATTAAATCATGCATACCAATTGGGGTGAGTTCCGAGTAATGGGTCGGTTTCATATTTTCGATCATATGACAACACTGTGTAATAATTAAAACGACCAATTCAATTATATATATCTATTTATACAATCGGAAATATAGTATCGTCCAATAACTCGGAATATAACCTAGAATTATCAATCAACTTTTTTTATTATTTAGTTAATAAAACTTTATTAAAGTTACCATAAATCTACGCTATCCTTTTGCTAATACTTTTTAAAATTTTAAAGGCGACATATGGCCCACCATAACTCTATGAATTCATCATCACCACAATACCATTTCAAATCTTTATTTGTTATTGACATTAAAAGACTGCAGTGAATATGCTACCGTGTCCATCTTATTTAAATACAGTTGAACTCTGACGATATGTTCGCGTGAAGGAAAAATTAACGGCGCCTATTTTCCATCCTCCGTCTTTTAGGTTTAACGAGTCACGCCATCGCCTCGTTAGAGGGCAGTTCAAACGATCAAAGAGATGAGAGAGGATTCAGTCATTGCTGTGAGATGAAGAATAAACAAAGATTTTGTTTGTGAAGAAAAAAAAAATTGTTCCAATTTTTGTTCTAATTTTTGACCGAAAAAAAAATCCTAATTTTCTATGTCTACACCATAATTTATGCTAGGGTCTCTCTACGTCTCTATGGCGTCTAATACGCTTTGCCTAGCCACCTTTTGAATGTCAGTGTTATTATGTTCATTACATAGGCAGCACTATCACCAAGGTGATAGGCAGTGTACACGGTGTCTCAGAAGAAAAGCAACCGAACTTTAACCACGTGTTATAAACCAGTGTAGGTAAATGACTCTTAACAAAACCTCTCTTGTTTTATAGCTTCATTACGTACGTACATTGGATCAAGGCTTACATTTCGACATAACTTTGTAAATAGAATCCGTGGACTGAAGAATCACAAAGTAATAGTTTCTTTAGTTGCCTTTTTTAAACACTTTAGATACACTTATAGTGGTACCTTTCTCTCATAATCTTCTATGGGCCCACCATAAACTTCTCTCTAATTAACCAATGTATCTAAAACAATTAGTTTGTACTTTCAAATAGAATTATTCATAAACTAAATAAACCTTACAAAAAAAAGTAATGAAGATCAAGAACAGTTAGATTCAAAGTTTAAATTATGGCAATTATTGTCATTACTTGTACAGGTAGCAGCAGTAAAACTTTGGTGCAATTTATAACCATTTAATACACAAAGTTTTTTACTATACTTCACGCAGGGTACAAAAAGAAATCAATAGGCGATAGTAAATGCTGAATTGCTAATATTCAAAAGGCATATGTATTTCAAACGCTATTTGCCATCGTCACGATTGAAGATAAAGCGTGAAGTGGAAATAAATAAAATATTGAAATTAGGCTTAGAATTATTAACTGGAAAACATTAATGCGAACAAATTTGTTGTCCTGTTCGTTGAACAAAAATATGTAAAATGATATACATAGTTAAACATGTAATTTTAGCTTAAAACAGTTTGACATAAATATAGCATAATATAATTCAATATAATAAATATACCAAATAGAATAAAAGCATTGTATATCTATACATTTTGTAACAAAATCTACCATTTTACTTCATTGATAGCTAATTATTCATAATAACATATATAGGGTAAGTTCCGAATTATCACACGCTGCCATATTTATGATCATATAAAAAAAAATTAATTCGTTATTTTAATTGGTATCATGGATACCAGGTAATTGTGTAATAATAACGAGTTGAAATGTTGATTTATATATACTTTTATATTATATATATGATCGAAAATGTGGAACTGTCCGATAACTCGGAACTTACCCTACTCCATTTATATAATCAATCCCCGTCACAATTCTAACTCTTTTGCCCCATTAACAAAAAAATATCTTTTCACAGTTTAAACGAATTACAATACTCGGAATATTATCAATAAATCAATGATAGATTTCTCGTAATTGAGATATCATTATTTTCGTCATAGTAACTAGTATTAAGGGTTACGGTAATGATAGTAACGGGTAATGATAGTAACGGGTAATGATAGTAACGGGTAATGATAGAAACGGGTAATGATAGTAACGGGTAATGATAGTAACGAGTAATGATAGTAACGGGTAATGATAATAACGGGTAATGATAGTAACGGGTAATGATAGTAACGGGTAATGATAATAACGGGTAATGAAAGTAACGGGTAATTATAGTAACGGGTAATGAAAGTAACGGGTAATGATAGTAACGGGTAATGATAGTATCGAGTAATGATAGTAACGGGTAATGATAATAACGGGTAATGATAGTAACGGGTAATGATAGTAACGGGTAATGATAATAACGGGTAATGAAAGTAACGGGTAATGATAGTAACGGGTAATGATAGTAACGAGTAATGATAGTAACGGGTAATGATAGTAACGGATAATGATAATAACGGGTAATGATAGTAACGGGTAATGAAAGTAACGGGTAATGATAGTAATGGGTAATGATAATAACGGGTAATGAAAGTAACGGGTAATTATAGTAACGGGTAATGAAAGTAACGGGTAATGATAGTAACGGGTAATGATAGTATCGAGTAATGATAGTAACGGGTAATGATAATAACGGGTAATGATAGTAACGGGTAATGATAGTAACGGGTAATGATAATAACGGGTAATGAAAGTAACGGGTAATGATAGTAACGGGTAATGATAGTAACGAGTAATGATAGTAACGGGTAATGATAGTAACGGATAATGATAATAACGGGTAATGATAGTAACGGGTAATGAAAGTAACGGGTAATGATAGTAATGGGTAATGATAATAACGGGTAATGATAGTACCAGGTAATGATAGTACCACGTAATGATAGTACCAGGTAATGATGGTACCAGGTAATGATAGTACCAGGTAATGATAGTACCAGGTATAATGATAGTACCAGGTAATGATGGTACCAGGTAATGATGGTACCAGGTTATGATAGTACCAGGTAATGATAGTACCAGGTAATGATAGTACCACGTAATGATAGTACCAGGTAATGATAGTACCAGGTAATGATAGTACCACGTAATGATAGTACCAGGTAATGATAGTACCAGGTAATGATAGTACCAGGTAATGATAGTACCACGTAATGATAGTACCAGGTAATGATAGTACCAGGTAATGATAGTACCAGGTAATGATAGTACCAGGTAATGATAGTACCAGGTAATGATAGTACCAGGTAATGATAGTACCAGGTAATGATAGTACCAGGTAATGATAGTACCAGGTAATGATAGTACCAGGTAATGATAGTACCAGGTAATGGAGATATCATTATTTTCGTCATAGTCACTAGTATTGAGGTTAACTAGTAATGATAGAACTTCTAATGATAGTACTTCTAATGATAGTAACGGGTAATGATGGTACTTCTAATGATAGTAACAAGTAATGATAGTACTTCTAATGATAGTACTTCTAATGATAGTACTTCTAATGATAGTACTTCTAATGATAGTACTTCTAATGATAGTACTTCTAATGATAGGTTTAACCACTCACCTCTATATTGATGCATTAACAGCTCAGTGGATGCACTGATACTGATAAATGACAGCCATGATGAAAATCTGTTAATTCCATGTACAAAATAACGGAAATAATTTGAAACTGAAAAATAAAAGAGAAAATTTAAAATTGAATTATGAATTCTTTTTTCAATGTTACCTATGATTATTTGTTTAAAAAAAATTTATTTAAAAATTGAACTGAATGATTTTTTAATTTTTTTAATATCCGATAAAAATTCATTTAAAAAAATCTTTTTAGGGCAACAATTTCGATGTTCTATTCATATACATTAAATAAAATATTCCAGTGAAATATAGTGAAGTTATTGGAGATATATTTAGTTCATATTCAAAAGATGTCAAAGGTTTCACTTCCAGTCATCGAGATCAGCAAATTACCAAGCACTACCGACACTTCCATGGATGTGAGTACTTGCTGGGGTTGTGACAATATGGTTTTTAAATATAGATTACAGAAGAAAGATGATCGTAGTTCAAACAGAATACATTCAATATTATGATAACTTTGTTCTTATCAACCGTGAGTATATCACCGTATATAAAATTTTGCACAGTACACTTATATGATTAAAGCTATGCACTGACAACAAATCAGACAATTAAAGCCGCTTTTTTGCCAAATATCAATTGTGAATCGAATCATCAACACTAAGTCCTTTAGAGACCTAAATTTTGTCAGTCCGATTATGATCAAAAATATCATTTGCGAAATGAAATGGTATCGGATACTCTATACCGCTGGTGTAGGACCATCTAAAACTCTTTATTTCTCTCCGTCTAAGATAATTCCCCGGGATCTATGATTTTAAAAGAATATTGTCGTAGTCCTATTAGTTGGTATGGGATAACAAATAAATTACCGGACACTGACATTAAAAGTGATTTCTAGCATAGGTCATGAACCAATCTGTTCCTTAGAAATTTCTGATTGACCTACATTAACACCTACTTTCCGAGAACTGTAACCTGATTAAGTGTCAAAGTACTGCGACGTTACTCTTAATTCAGTTGCGAAATTGTATCCAGTGAAATGATTATTAAATGAATGCTCCTCACTTTATATGTTAATCCATAGTGTGAATTATAATTGCACTCTATATTGATAGTGGCAAATTGTATACTTTACTATTTAGTTACTATAAAATAAGGGTATTGATATATATCATGTTAAAATAAAGAAGTAAAGGTGTAAAAAAGAAGGGAGGAAGGGAGGGGCTATATCCGGGGAGGGTGTAGGTCATAAGCCCCCCCGGTCATGAGCCCCCCCCGGTCATAAGCCCCCCCGGTCAAGAGCCCCCCCGGTCAAGAGCCCCCCTAGGTCATAAGCCCCCCCGGTCAAGAGCCCCCCCGGTCATGAGCCCCCCCGGTCACGAGCCCCCCTGTTTTCAAATCCTTATTTACCTATATTATTTAATCCTTACTGACACTTTTGTAGTTCATTACTGATTAGTAGGGTTGTGACATTATGCATTTGCATATATGCAGTATATGCACTGGGAAATATACTGCATATGCAACAGGTTTTATGCTTTTTGAGAAAACGCATATGCATTTGAGAAAACGCATATGCATTTGAGAAAACGCATATGCATTTTAGGAAACGCATATGCATTTTAGGAAACGCATATGTTTTGCAGATAAAACATATGCACTTAAAGATAATGCATATAAAAAAGGCATATGCATTTGAAACTGAAAGGAAGGCAATATATGCACTTCCAGCATGTTTATATCTGGTGGGAGGTTGAACAAACCCCCTAATTTATTTGTTATACATACAGTATACCTTTATGTGTTCTATCATTTCGTTTACCTAATGAATATGATTTTAAATTTTTGTTCGAAAATTAAAGAATATTGTTAACTATATGGCGCCATCAAGCTAAAAGTAACACTCACAGTAATGTAAATAAAGAATAGGATAATAATAGAAACAGATTATAGACACAGGTGGTCAGTATGGCAGTAGGACTTTTCCCCGCCGGACTATTCCCCGTCAGGATTTTCCCCGCCGAATAAAATATCAATAATTTAGGTTATTAAAGTCTGATTTTGATAAAACACAAAATTAATTAATTTATTTATTAATAGAAAACACACTTTATTAACAGAATTTGATTCCCGAAATTGTGTGCCAAAATTGTTCGTTCAATTTCGTATTTTCGTATATAATTAGGAGATGCAACAAAGTACGAACATTATTGCAATACTAAGGGAATTACCAAGTGTCGCAAGGTACTCTAAGCAGCTTCGATTTGTTCAGTTATTTAAACTCTGTGGTTTTCTATATCGTGAATTTATTATTTTATTTTTCAGCTATACATAAAATGGCGATCTATTAACTACTCGTTCAAATTTACGCTTTTACAGATCATTAATAAACTTTATTATTATTTTTTAAAATTAATTTATTAATTAACCTCATAAATAATAAACCTACTATAAATTTTTATTACACTAAATATTGACCTCTTTTTTAGTGTCCTATATCTAATATGTATATTTAATATTTGTACCTTAAAAATCGTACAATGGTTTAGCCATCATTATGAAAATACCAAGTAAGTTAGAGTGCAGAAATCCTTACATCAAGACTTTTCGCGTAGTCAGGTTTCAGAATGATTTATTTATTGTCGTACATTTTCCCTAAAATTCTCTAACGAAAACTAATAAGCGAGGAGTAACAAATTCAAAACTGGTTCGGTTCAAAAAGTTGGTGGTGACCCATTTTCAGTCAACTAGGAACCTATTCCCATGTGACAATAATATTAAAGAAGAAAAATAAAAATAAAAAAAGGTCTGTTACTTGAGACGGCAGACTTCGGTATATAATTTCGTGGCAACGGATTTATTTGTCAAAACTATTTATTTTCGAAAATTAAATATAGAATCGCAACATTAAATTATCTTCCAGAGTCTAATTTTAAATAAATCCAAGGGGGGGGAGTCATGGTGGGGAAAAGTCCGCGGTCCGGCTGGGAATAGTCCGTTTCCCGTGATTCTTAGTTTCTGTTCTTAAATAACTGGTAGCCATGAAAATTCACTTCACTAATATAGTATCCTATAGTCCAACAATATAATGCGTCTTTCTCTGAAACACTTAAGTGTTTTGAAATACTTGGCATTTTAAATTTGGAACATTACTATTCAATACATAATAATTCATAATATATGCAAATTCATATTAATAGTTAATTTAATAGGGGTTTAACGTCTGCTTCGGAACGAAAGCCCATATCGCTGACGTCAAAAGGAAATTAAATACAAGGGACTAAAAGAAGCAGTCAGAAAGGAAAGTGGTTCTATATGGAACAAAGTCACTTACTACTGTCGGTGACAATGCTCATGGATGCAGAAAAGCTACTCAGTGAATGCAGTGACGAAAAGGGACACAAAACAACGGTGGCTGCTCTTACGGATGGAAGAGAAAAATGAAAAGGTGATAGAAAATGAACCCTACGAGCCTACCAAACCCAAAAATCAAAGACCTCGTAGTTGAAGAGCATAACCATCCTCTAAAACTGCAAGTAGCGTTACAAAATGATAAATATTATAAAAATGGAAAAAAAAAATAGCAGATGACATACTTGTATTTGGAGAGGGAGACACTGATGAGGAAGCGATGAAAGATCACGAGGGGAATTTGAAAATGCTTTTAGAAAGGTGCAGATTAAAGAATATAAAAATAAATAGAAAGAAGGTAAAGCTTAGAGTGCAAGAAATTAAATATATGGGTCATGTATTGTCTAAGGATGGAATCAAGGCAGACAAAGATAAAATAGAAGCTATCAGTGATATGAAGGTTCCAACAAATGTCACTGAACTGAAGAGATTTCTTGGAATGATAGGATACCTCAGCAAATTTATTCCTAATTTGTCAAATCTGACAGAGTCTTTAAGACAACTAGAAAAGAAAAACAATATTTGGAATTGGAATTCCAAACTTGATGAGGACTTTACCAAACTGAAGAAAGTGTTAATTGAAGCTCCAGTGCTGAAATATTTCAAACCAAACAAACCAGCAGTATTACAGTGTGATGCTTCGCAATCAGGATTAGGAGCAGTTCTCATACAAGAGGGACATCCGATTGCTTATGCATCAAGAGCAATGACAAACACGGAACAGCAATATGCTCAGATTGAGAAAGAATGTCTAGAAATTGTATTTGGATGTAAAAAATTTGAACAATATATCTATGGGCATGAAATAATTGTTCAATCGGATCATAGACCTTTAGAAACTATCATGAAAAAACCGCTGTTTAACGCACCCAAGAGGCTACAAAGGATGATAATGCAGCTCCAACACTTTGACTTGACAGTAAAGTATGTGCCAGGGAAAGATGTAGCTGTAGCAGATTTTCTAAGCAGAGAATACATTCAAAATGGAGAATCACTGGGTGAAAATGAAGACCAAGTATGGGCAGTGGATGATCTAAAGCAAATATCCTCAGTAGATTATGTAGCACTAAAAGCAACTACAGTGAAAGAGATAGCAGATCACTCAGAAAAAGATGAACAATTGATGAAGTTGAAAGATTATACAATTAATGGATGGCCGGAAAATATGATAAAATAGAAAATAATATGAAATGTTTCTTCAAATTCAGAGATGAAATTAGTTATGAAAATAATCTTCTGTTCAAAGGGGAAAAGTTAATAATTCCTAAATCTTTACAACGCAAATTAACTGACAACTTAGTGAAATTACATTTGGGAAAGGAAGCCATTATTCGTCGAGTAAGAAATTCCTTCTATTGGCCAACTATGAAGAATGAAATATCCAATGAATTGGAGAATTGTGGAATTTGCAACTCGTACCAAACAAAGCAATCAAAAGAACCACTACTTCAAACTAAATTGACAGAAAGACCTTGGGAGAAGATTGGAATTGATCTGTTTGAATTAAATGACAAAAAGTATTTGATTCTATCAGATTATTTCTCTAACTATTTTGAGATAGATTTATTGACATCAACTACAACAGAAGCAATTATCTCAAAAATGAAAACTCATTTCGCTAGATATGGAGTGCCTGATGAGGTAGTTAGTGACAGTGCACTGCAGTTCACTAGTGAGAACTTTAAAATTTTCAGTCATGAATGGGGATTTGAACACAAAATGTCATCTCCTTACCATCAGCAATCCAATGGCAAAGCAGAGAGTGGTGTTAAAATAGCTAAGAAGATTTTAACTAAAGCCAAAGATGCAGGAGAAGATCCACTGAAAATGTTATTAGAATGGAGGAACTTACCAACAATGGGTCATGATGTTTCACCAGCTCAGAAATTTTTCAATAGAAGAACCAAATCATTACTACCGATAAAATGTACCTTGTTAGATAAGGGTGTGGACGGAAGCCTAAAAAGAAAAATGAAAGAAATGAAAGACAATCAAAAGAAATATTATGATAGAAACACGAAACAGCTTTCTGAGTTGAAAGTAGGAGACACAGTGAGAATAGAACCAGAGATTTTAGGAGAGAAGAAGTGGATGAAAGGGAAAATTATGGAAGAGGTTAGACAGAGGCAGTACAAAGTATTAAAGCAAGATGGAGGGACAGTAATTAGAAATAGAAGAAAACTGCGAAAAACATCTGAAAAATTCGAAGAAGAAAGAACTACTGAGAAGACAGAAGAAGTTAATCATAATAATGTGAATAAAACCATTGTGTGGCAAAGAGAAAAGGGCATTAGTAAAGAAAGCGACACGCCTGTGACCACAGCCAGAATCAGTACCCGAACTCGGTCAAGAACAGGAGTTGCTCTTAAGAAGCCTGCCAGGTACCCTAACAACTGAAGAAAGGATTTATAAAGGGAGAGAGATGTAATGGATTTATATTGTTTTAATATTATTATTTGTATTTCATTTTAAATTAGAATTATATAAGTTGGTATCTATGATATGAGGATTTTGTATGTTAATCGAGGTTTTTCAAGTAAATCAGCTTTATACTAGACGGACTACTTATTACAACATATTACATCCATAATCCAAATTACAACAGTTCGGGGCCCAATGTACGCCACCCACTTCTCTTCCATTCGTAACAGACAACTTCAGACTAGGCATATTTATAAATGTATATGCATGCTTATAAATGTATATGCAAATTGGCAAATGCATATGCATATTGGTAAATGCATATGCATATTGGTAAATGCATTTGCATATTGGTAAATGCATATGCATATTGCTAAATGCATATATGCAAATTAGTAAATGCATATGCATATTGGTAAATGCATATATGCAAATTAGTAAATGCATATGCATATTGTTAAATGCATATGCATATTTATAATTGCATATGCATGATTATAAATGCATATGCATGTTTATAAATGCATATGCATGTTGATAAATGCATATACGAATCAAATAAGCATATGCGTTTTAGAAAAGCATATGCAAAATATGCAATGTCACAACCCTACTGATTAGACATAAAATATATGTATATCGGGGGGCGTGCCGCCCCCCGAACCCCCCTGCCAGGTCATTAAACAATCATGAAGTGTGCAGTACAACAATCTAGCGGATACAACAAACTACATTAGCAACTCTCAGTTATTTCTATCTAAGTAGTTCTTCATTTGTTTAACTAGGTAAATAAGGATTAAAAAAACATGGAGGGGGGGGGGGCTCGTGACCGGGGGGGCGTATGACCTAGGGGGGCTCATGACCGGGGGGGGCTCGTGACCGGGGGGGCTCATGACCGGGGGGGCTCTTGACCGGGGGGGCTCTTGACCGTACCCCATCCGGGGAAAGGGGGTGGCTCATTTTTGTGGAGAAGGCCCTCAGAGGTGATATTATTTCATACATCTCTTTTAGATACCTAGCTTTTTTTGGCATTCATAATTTCAGCAATGAACTATTTTCAATTAGTAAGCTGTTCGTAACTTCTGTATCATTACAAAGTTTAATTTTTGATCGAACACAACCTTGAAACTAACGTTTCCAGTATTACTTTCTGGGCAACAATTCTTGATTGTCTACGAATAAATAGATCAAATGTTATTAATATATTATTGGACAATATTTGATAAATAATTTCATGAAAAAATCATTTTAACAGAGAATGGCGATGATCAGAGCAAGGCGAGCGCGTCTGGAAGCACTAACGATAGAGAAGAAACTAATGAAGAAGAACGGCAGACATGGCCTTAGACCAGTGCCCACACCTTCCAGTGCCAGCAAGATGAGGAAAAAACTGGAGAAAACACCAGTGAGGAATAATAAACTGGAGCCTTTGAGGTAAGCTTTCCAAAAGAACAATTTCGAAGGTTGAAACTTGTTTTAGCATTTCATAACTTAATCAATTGGACATGTTAGAGTTTGTTTAAACATGACAGGACTTGTTTGAACATATTAAAACTTGTTTGGATATTTTAGAACTTGTTTGGAGATTCTATAACTTGTTTGAGTTCGTTCAATGGTTTATGAACCGTCATACTATGAAATAATGTATTTTTACTGTAAACTTGAACTGTTTTCATGATGATCAGCGAGTTTATATTTATACTTTTGAAGTCATTTTTTGCAGTTTCAAACTTAGTTTTACCATTCAAATATTTCTTTAAAATTTATTTTTCCATCACATATTTTTTTACCTTAAAATTCAATATTTTCTTTCATTGCATTAGATGAGTTCTTTCCTATAAGGTTGTATATAATTTTGTATTCAACTACTTATTTAACTCCTTCCAAATCGCAGAGACGTTAATTCCGGTAACACGGGAGGAAAAGAAGGCAATGAATTGGACAAATTGATGAAAGATGATCCACTGCTCAAAGAAAATAAAGTAAAGAAGGACGACGAGCCAAAAAAGGTAATTTGATTAATTTTTTTTTTGTTCTTTCATTAAATGAACGTATTAATCAATTCTTGTTTTTTTACTATCCAGAATTCAGTGAAAATACAAGCTGAAGAAAAAGATAAATACACAAAGGATGCAAAAGAGGAAAGCAGCGAAGATGAAGATGATTCGGTGAGTAAAACACTAAAGTTAATCGAGAAAATTTGAAATACCTAAAACTAGCTGCTATTCAATTTATTTTATCCACATAATTAAGGATGAAGAAAACGACTTTAAAGAAGCAATCAGACAGCTGAAGAGTTTGCGAGAAGACGATTTGCACAAAGGAGCGAAGAAAGCGCGAGAGCATCTTTCGCAGGAAATCCCTAAAAGTAGGGAGTATATTGAAGCTGGGGCAGTACCTCTTCTAGTGTCATTACTGGATAGGCATCACAAGTGAGACAGCTTGACATATACACTTTGTCTGTTCCTCAAAAGTCAATACAGTCTTTACAATATTAACTGGTTACTGATTCTGATGTCAAAAAAGCACAATTGAACACTCATTCATTTGAGTTAGATTTCAAATTGCATTATCTTACTTCCGATTACAGATTGGTTTCATAATACAGTAAGACTAGCGTGTTTATCATTAAAACCACTACATAATAATGTTTCAAGAAATTACTTATGAGAATGGATCTTTTCCACTATCTAGTAAGTGAAGATTAGAAACCAATAATCTCATCTTTGAAATTCTACTGAACTAGATTTATTATTTTCCAGTCCAAACTTACAAATGGAGTCACTCTGGGCCCTAACAAATATGGTTTCAGGTTCATCCGAGGATACAAAAGCAGTTGTAGGTGAGTAATATATATAGTCAACGGATATTTCAGAATTTTGTTATTCAAACATTGATCATTGTTTACAAAAATCTATTAATTTACATTTTAAAATCAAATCAGATGCTGGAGGGATTCCACCAATTCTGAGATTACTTTCTTCTCCAACGGAAGCAATTGCTGAACAAGCAGTTTGGTGTATTGGTAAGGCCTAGAACTACATATATCAATATTTTTGGACTGAAAAATGCGTTCATTAATAATTTACTATAAGATATGCATAATCTGTTCGATAGTCAGGATCTTACGAATGATATTATAAAACCTCTCATTTTCAGCGAACATAACAGGAGATTCGTACCAATATCGGGACGAGGTTGTTAAATGTGGAGCAATACCTCTACTAGGAAGATTAGTGTCAAGACTAATACACGTAAGTAAAAACAAATTCATCACATGATGTCAAAAACGCTAAATTTTACTTACATTATTGAACAATTTTGGCATACATAATCAGATCGAAGGACAGCGACACCTATCGTGGGCATTTAGTAATATTATTCGACACAAGCCTTACACCGTACTAAGAGATGACGATTGGGATAATATCTTCAGAGCTCTGAAACACTACTTCATGGGATCTGATATCAAAGCAAAGCGTACGTGTTTACATATCAAATAACCTTAAAATTTATATGGTTCATATTTTTCATTGATATTAAGTATCAAATATGTGAAAAAATATATGCGAAAAAAAATAAAATACTATACGAAAAATATGTTTTTTGTGTAGAATGAAAATACTTTTCTATCCCAACAGTTGATGCTGGTTGGGGAATTGCATTTTCAAGTGATGGTGACGAAAAATCTATACAACGAGTGGTTGATCTTGGCATTCTGAGAGAAGTTGCAGAAACTCTGTACCACTTTGAAAAGGACTTAGTTCGCGTCGCCTTGAGAATAGTAGGGAATATTGTATCGGGAAGTAACGAGCAGGTACGTAGATGTAGCAGAATTCAATAACTAATATTTTCTTTAGTTCATCTAACTCTTTAACTATTTGTTTAATCGCAAATATTCATCCAAAGTAAAAAGGCAATAACATCACTATTATATTTTGATTTTCAACATCCCTGATTCTCCATCAAGTTGGTCTCCAATTCAATCTCAACCTACCACGCTGACCATGTTTGAGTCTGGAACTATATTCAAGCATTCTTAATTTAGTTTGCGATTAATCTTAATTCCTATTGCAGACAGATAAAGTCATCCAAGCCAATATCATCCCTAAATTAGTGACACTGCTATCCACTGACAAACCGCTGATGGTTCGCAAAGAAACAGCCTGGGCACTTTCTAACGTTCTAGCTGGTACAACCGGTCAAATACAAGCAGTGATCAATGCAAATGCTTTACCTCATCTTGTAGAAATTGTAAAGGTTTGTGTTACGTGAAGGAAACTTAATCAACAATTAGAAAGAGGGACAATTCACGGAAAAAAAAAGTCACATATTGAAGTTTGGATTCTGATGTGAAACCTTGTTTTCAGAATGAAGCTACACACTCTACTGTAGGCAACAGTAAAGAGGAGAGTTTTTCCGAAGTGGTTAAGGAGGCAGCGTGGTGTTTGAGTAACTGTGCTACTGCTGGGGAAGAGAAACAAGTCGATGAGTTGTTGCTAGTGGGGGGATTCAACGCAATGCTCAGGTACATGCAGCTCTTCACCAACACACAACCAAACGTAGCACAGGCTGTAGTGGAAGGATGTACCGCCATACTAGAGGTAAGATATACCATTTTCTGCGACAATTTGATCTTCTAATATTCAACCTAGTGTTTTTTTTTAGTATGAAATAATTGTTTTATCAGAACACTACTAGCTTTTTACTTTAAATTTATTACAGATCTTCATTAGAAATGATTAAATTATAACTAATTATAATTTCTAGGATTACAGGCAGGCCCAGCTTATAATACACCCCATTTTTATAAAAAACTGAAATAGTTGCGAGGCACATATCTAAGTTATTACAGTACGCAATTATACAAAACGAAGACCATCCGTGTGATGTTAATTTCACGAGAACTACAATAATCATCAATGTTATTATTCAGATGAGGATATTAGAAGAAAATGGTTGAAATTTAGTCTTTCTAACAGAAAAAAACATTTTATTCACTCGCTACTTTGTACTTTCATCAACTAATTTTGGTATCAATCACCGCAATTTACGCTCAGTCGAGCCCTCCATCGAGACTATTTCATATTCACTCAGAAAATGAAATGTTCGAATCATGTCTTGCTTTGAATACAATCTTAAATAACTCTGCGTCGTAATTTTTATATTGTCAATAATAAGATATTATAAATGCTTTAATCAGTAAATCGAAGATATCTCCAAGACATTTTAACCTTAATTTTGTTCTGTTGTATTAGCGCTATCTTTAGTTTCAAAAATTATTTCTATTAGTATTTCCAATTATTGTATTATTCAAGTTTTTTTTTAAATCGTTTCTAATCTCCAATTTCTTTATCTAAGCTTTATATTAGGACTTACAAGATATGAAACAGTTGTCAATTTGTTAAAAATTTGGATCTTTCCTGTTTTGAACACACCTCCAAATTTAATTTTAATTTGTTATATTCTTATATATTTTTGTCCAAAAAAAACGAAAATCATAACCGTTTTTTTTTTGTAGAAACTGATACTTTTGGAGTCATGGGAGTTTAAAGTTTTTTTATTCCTTATCTATTATTGAAGGATTAAAAACTTCAGGGAAACTCGTGTTTTCATCAAAAATATTCAAACATTATAAATTTTTCAATGAAGCTTATAATGTAGTTTTTTTGTATAACTGCACACTTCACGATTGTTTAAATACCCAGCAGGGAGGTTGGGGGATATGTACATATATCGGATCTTTCCTGTTTCTGTGATATTTTCCGTTTATTACATCAATACTGATATAAGTGTAAAGGTAATCCCCCCTGTCAGGTCATTAAACAGACATGAAGTGTGCAGTACAACAAACTAGTGGATAAGATAAACTACTTTACGGCCATCATGTCGAGATTCTTCGAAATTTCGAACTTTACACTCGCAGTGATAGATAACTTCAAACCCACATGGCTCAAAAAGTATTGTTTTCTATGAAAAACTGTTGAAATTTTCTGATTCGTAGGACAAGATTACATTAAAGAAATTTATTTGGTGGTGTGCCTTAGACAGGAAAGATCAAAAAAATTAAGCTTTTTCCTATCCCAAGAAAAATATTTTTCACAGTTTTTGAATAACGATACTAATGGAATCATTACTTTTTCAGAAAGCGTCAAAAGTAGACAAGCTAATGGAAGCGTGGAGCATCGATGAGATGAAACGGATCATCAATCCACTTGTTCAGGCAGAGGTAGAATCTGCTAATATCTTAATAGAAGCTTTGGATATATTCGAAAACAGTGACGGCTACATAGAGTATAAGAAGAAACTAGAAGGTAATCAGACCACGAATGCTGAGAACTCAGAAGACAAACCTAGTGATCAAATGGACAGGATAGATACCGATAAGACTGATGAAGGTGATACTAAAGATAGCAAGGCTCTTCAACCTGTCCCTGAAGAAATTGAAGATAATTCAAATTAAGATGAACTGAATGACAAAAACGCTAGTGAATTCAGTATGGTAAATAATTTTGATATGAAACAGGGTAGAACTCTATACTTCGAATGCGTTTGATTTGTTAGCAGTAGAGATAGAGTAAAAATCAATGGTATGCTTTTCTAAAATAAAAATGTTAACCTATATTAAAGAAAATGACTGGCAATTAGGTAATTATAAATAAAAATTAAGAATAGATAACATGTTTCCTATCCTTTTAAAATCATCAAAATAAATAACTCATGTATGAAAATATATAATTATTTTAATAGGGGTTTTACGTCTGCTTCGGAACCAAAGGCCATATCGGTGACGTCAAAAGGAAATTAAATACAAGGGACTGTAAGAAGCAGTCAGGAAGGAAAAAGAAAGTGGCTCTATGGACAAAATCGACTACCACCGTTGGTGACAATCTTATATGTAGCTAGATGCAGAAAAGCTACTTCGTGAATGCAGTCACTTACCAAAGGAATGAAACTAAAAGGGACACAAGCACCGGTGGCTGCACTCACGTATGGAAGAGGAAAATGAAGAGGTGATAGTAAATGAAGCCTACTAGCCTACCTAACACAAAATATAAGACCTCGTAGTTGAAGAGTATAACCATAGCGCTATCCTCTAAAACTGCAAGTAGCGTTAAAAATATGATGAAAGTTAATGAAGAAAATACATTATCAAAATTACAACAGTTACAATTACCCTTCTCTTCCACACACCACGGACAGCTTCAGGATAGAGGAAAATTTGAAGGAAATTTCACAAGTTAATATAAATCAAATTACAACAGGTTAGAGCCCAGGGAACGTTAGACCCCTTCTCTTCTTTCCATCGGTGATTAAAGAGCTGCTGGGGCAGAGAGAGAGATTTATATTAAAGATAATTATTTTAAAGGAAAGTAACTTGGCTATATGAATTTAATTTTTTTTCTTCAGTTTTTGATGTAACTCAAGTGAAAATAATATTAATTCTAAATAAACACTTCAAAAAGAGAAGTTGATCAGAAGAGTAACTTCATCAATGACTCTGATATCTCTTATTTTGATGCGTGAGTGTTCATGGATGCCGAAAAGCTATTTCGTGTTTTATCTACTACTGATCCCTACCAACTTCCAAGTAGCAATTATGTAATATAATGCATAAGCTAGATGAGAGGATTTAAATAAAATAATAATTTGATAGAAAAATAAAGTTACTTCTAGTGAAACCATTTTATTTCAAAGCTAAATTACTGAAACAAAAACTTAATAGTAAATAAAGAGAACATTAACTTGAAAATTGAAATAACAATTCCCTAAAACATAAGTTACTTAAAACAGAACAATTAAATAAAACATAACAATAAACATAACACTAAGAGTCTAACTTGTATGTTCAATTTCTGCGTCACTATAAAGATAATAAAAACGATATCAAGTTTTAACTAATTTGTAAAATCATTAAATAAACTTGACACTACAGTTCTAAATCACTAGCTATTGATGGTCACCAAAATTAATTGCAATATAAAGGGCCGTACACACGTAGGGTTTCTTAAGTCATTCCCCAGACTTTTTTCTAATCTCCTCCTACTTTTTCCACGAGAATATATGAAAAAACAATATAAATTATTATTATTCATTTCAGTTGGTATCCATGATAGTGATACCTGCAGGTATCATGGATACTAACTAAAATAAATAATAATTATATCGTCTTTTCTTATATTCTCGTGGAAAAAGTAGGAGCTTAGCAAAAAGTCCGGTGGAAAGACTTAAAAAACCCTACGTGTGTACGGCCCTTTACAGAGTCTGATATGAATGGACTGATACAGACCACATTAATTCATTCAGACTAAAACTGGTCAAAAAAATTATTCACAGTAGGGTAAATTCCCAGTTAGCAGACAGTTTCACATTTTCGATCATGTGAGAAAAAAAATATACAATATCTAGCTATTTAAAATTAAAGATATTTATTATATATTTTCTACTAATACAGCTAATCGAAAACGAGGAACCGTCCAATAACTCAGAACTTACCGTTGAAAGAATTTTGTAACTGCATTTCAGTATCCCTATTATATAGTAACTAGATGAAGTTAATGATATACCAACACAGTAACTTTAAAGTCTAATGTATACCTAGATTTTTACTTATGATTAATTAATAACATAAATAATTATAATTGATGTGACATTCTATAATTAAATCGTTGTATACTTCACTAAGTTCACTTTATGTTGACCATAATCTTTAGAACCAAGCATTGAAATTCCACAGTTTCACACTAGAAATTGCTGTAAATAGACTTCTTATTCGAACGTAAAGAGAAAACTTTCCGTAGCGCAGGGCAAAGAGGGCACACTAAGAATAAATATAGAAAGCATTTAGAGCAAGTTATGAATTATCGGCCAGTTTCACATCTTTAGTCATAAGAAAAAATTGAATAATAATTATTATATATATCATTTCTCCTTATATGACCAAAGATGTTAAACCGACCGATAATACGTAACTTATCCTACTAAACTTTGTCAAATTACTTTCAAATTTAAAGGACATATCATGACAATTTTGCTTTAGCTATCTATTCATTTGGTAAAGAAGATTTTTTTATTCTTGGTGTGCAATCTGCAACTAGCTGTGAAACACGCCATTTCCACTCTGCCAACGCTACCACTGAAAAAACTCATAGAAAATGTGAACACACCATAATAAATTAGATAAATAACAAGAACCATTTTCATGAGACATATAAACAGACAAATAATTGGAATAGGAACTAATAATCGATGAGAAATCGAAATTAATATCAGTAACTAACCATATGTTTGATAACAAATAAATAGTTTAATAAAGAACAGCTAGTTATTCAGAATCGAATTCAGTAAATGTTCATGAACAGTAATGTTGTATCTTTGTTTGGAAAAATGTTTTTCGATATATAATTACATAGTTAATAAAAAAAATTTAACAATAGGTGGTATGCTATAGCTGCACATTTGAAATTATTTAGCAGTACCAGTCGTCATCATAAACTATGGATTAAACCTATAATAAATTAATAACTGTACATTCGTCCCTATAAAGTAAATCCTGATTAACATTCTATTTAACAAAGATAGTCATGTCAACAATTCAATATAACTTTCTAAAACTATAAATTTCATCAAAACTGCAAACTAGTTGAAATAACAAAAACATAAATACACAACACGGATATAAAACTATCAAAATGGCACAACGAGTGAGACGCAACTAAATATTTCATTCCCTGTTTTTCTCCTCAATTGTATTACTGTGATGCATTTTTCTATGGCACTCTAAATCAAAATGATTTGGAAACATTAATGAACATTTACCACAGCTTTCTTTAACTTTCGAACAGAGCTTTTCATCGCCAGGTGATTCGTCAGTTGTCGAACTATTGGAAACTTTGATTTTAGAGCATGGAATTAAGTCAGGAACAGACTTCTTATATTTCTTGTTAGAAACTTCTGTTTTGAGGCTCTTCATAACACTTTCAACAGGAGAATGGACAGAACTGGAAGAAAAAGTTATTTCTTCTGTCAAAGCAGGGTCAAAATTCTGCTTCTTCATTCTAGATCTATCAAATTCTATACTATTATTATTAACCTTGCTATACTTACAGTACTCTTTACAAGCTCTCAGTAATAATAAAGAATAGGAGCAATAATCAGAATTATCTAATTTGACATCACTTTGAAGATTTCGTAGTATTTCATGAAGGGGTGGGTCGTTACACTCTTTAGCAACTTTATCATTTTCCGCACACTTCTTAGATTCCTCAACAATTGCTAGCAATTTCTTGGAGTAAATAAAATTTGGATCATCTTCCACTATACTTCTATCTAGTGTTGAATTATCATAAACTCTATCACAAGGTTTCAAATTTCTGTGTTTCTTCAGTTTATTTGCATTATTTTCATGCGGTATGGCTGAACTGATCTGTTCCAGAAGAGTAGAATAGGGATACATGATGGACCGCTCACTGATGACATCGAATAGCTTCAGCTTTTCCTTCCTGTTTTGACATTTCTCTTTCAGCTTCTCCTGTTTAACCTGTTCTGATAAACTCCTCAAGAGTATGGAGAATGGTCCTGCAGTTAGTTCCTGTGTTCCTTCTTGCAGTTCCATTGTGAGACAGTTGGCCTACCTGAAAGAAAGGACAAATTATAATTAAAGAAGAAAATAAAATATATCATTGAAAAGTTTATTTTCAATGATTTTAGAGCATTTTTGAAACAGTATGTAAAAGTTATCTACAGCCATTCAAATTTAAAAATCATATATCAATTTAAGTTCTTCAATACTCTATATAGCTACATGGTTAAGATTACACAGGTGGCTAAAACTTAGGGGATTTTTTCCTCTTGTGTTTCAATATATAAAAAATTAGTTGAATTTTGGAAAGATTTTTAAAATTTCAGAGAGTTACATGATATGAATAAATGACCGAGATTAAACTGGCTAGTATGTGAAGTTGCATCTTGGTTTATGAGGTTAGGGAATTAGTGACTGTATAATGAAAAATATCATCATGGATAGAAATTCTATTTCAGTAACATATTCATAGAATATTTATTATTAGTTGAAAGAGCTAGAAATACAAATCTATAAGAAATCATTTTAAAAGAAATATTCAAAATGAAACCAAGGCTCACAACAAAACTATGGTTCTAGGACTTTTGCCTGGCGGAATTTTGCCAGAGTGGAATTTTGCCAGGCGGATTTTTGCCCGGCGGAATGTTCCCCGTGGATTAAATATTTCCATTTTTAAATTGGTAAATTGTAAATTTAAAGGTTAAATTATGAGATGAAATTTACATAAATATGAATAATTTTAATGTAACTTTAACATATTGTACTAAAACATAAGTATATAGGTATTCCCATAATTATTTGTTTTGTATTTTCTAGATAAAAATTCTATCTAAATGAAAAGTAAGGATATTACTAAATTTATTTCTTCAATAAACTGAAACTAGTGGCTGCCAAATAATTAAAAACCTCACCACTGTCATGTAAGTTTATAGTTCTTTATCTGCTTTAATTTAATATTGCATTCCATACCAAGTTATTATCATAGCTAACTTTATTTTTATTTATATTTAGTTACAGGCACATGAAGTCTGCATACTGTACTATGAATATGATATCAAGTAAATGTGGTTAATTGAAAATTGTTATTTTCCCTGTTGAACTGTCCAAAAAAAAACCTAAATCATTGCTCGGAACAAAAATATATATATATTTTTTAAAAACTGATATTTCCATTGTATTTTTTATTGATTATTTGAAAAGACAACAATGTCTGTTATTATCTGTGGTTTATTAATACAATATAATAGAAGAAAAAATGTGAGAAAAATAATGAACTAAAAATAATGGTGTATCACTCGAGTGATACTTGCCCCCACTAAAGGGTTAAAATGGCGAGCCAGTCTGTATTTGGTGCACAAAATTCCACTGACTTTTTGAAAAAGCTGAAAAAATCCACCATAAATTTCCAGTAACTTGACTGATCCACCAACATTTTATCCATTTTTCCACCGAAAATTAATGGTAACATAGGAATATATAGTCAAAAATCCACCGACTTTGCCAGAATATTATTATCAAAGGGGAAAAAATCCCACCGACATGTCGGTGGAATTAACCATGAAATACAGACTGGATGGCGAGTATGGACATGCTTTAGTATATGGCAAAGTTGGTGGATTTTTAGCTATTCATTCCTATGTTACCAACTTACCATTAATTTTTGGTGGTTAAATGGGGAAAATGTTGGTGGATCAGATAAATATCTTGGTGGAATTTTTCAGCTTTTTGAACAAGTCTGTGGCCATGTTTTAAAGTACGGACAAATTCACCAGTATATTTGCGACTTTTAAGTGGTTAAATAAGTTGAAAAACTGTCAAAACATGTAAATAACAAGTATATCACTCTCAAAATAGTCTCAAGAGATGCACATGCATCAGACATGAAGCATAAGGATGTTTTCAAGTGTAAAATCTTCACTAAGAATAAATTTTCTTCTTTAAAATATCTTAAATATGTTGACCTGCCTGTCTGTTTTGGTACACAGAATTCCACTGACTCTTTCAAGAACCTGAAAAAATTAAAAAAAGCTGAAAAAATCTAACATATTTGGCTAATCCACTAACATTTCCCTCATTTAGCCACCAAAAATTAATGGTGACATGGGAATAAATAGCTAAAATCTAATGACTTTGCTAGAATATTATTTTCAATAGAGAAAAATTCCACCGACAAGTTGGTGGATTTTACCATGAAATACACTAATACAGGCTGGTTTAGCTCAGTAGCTGCATGAGATCTTGAATTAATTCCTATGTAATCATTAATTTAGCTGCGGGAGATTTTGAATTAATTCCAGAAAATGTTAAAAATGTCCAATATTCTTCAGACTGGCAAAATCCCACTGAATTTTTGAAAAAGCTGATAAAGCCCACCAACAGTCTCTAATTATTTGACTGATCTAAGATCTATCAATATTTCCCCAATTTATCCATCTAAAATTATCAAATTAATGGTAACATAGGAATAATTAGCAAAAATTCCACAAATCAGCAAACCTTAAAATACAGTAATTAAATTAATGGGAACTGTATAATCCGCAGCATTTAGGCTTAGCCTCTAAAATTCATCTGTTAGCCCCCTTAGGTATTTTCCAGAGTGGACTGGAAGTGGAGCCCTGACTCAGCGGCTCAGCCTGGAATATTCTTTTTTAAAGGGAAAAAAATTCCACCAACATGTCATGATGTCAGTGGAATTTACCAAGAAATACAGACTGGTATTATCCTATAGGCTATATCCCTAATAAGACTATATCATATTATTCATATATGTACTATATGGAAACTTTTTAATTCTCAACTTTCAAGAGTGGCAACTGCCAGTGCCAAGTTCCTCAGAAGTTAGGCTCACACTCACTTAGGCTGTATAAAATCTTAACCTAGGTAAGCTTACAAATTTCATATTGATATATATTAAACAGTAAATATACTGGATAAAATGTTGAACAATTCAAACTTACGTGGAACATCCAATGCCAGGAATGAATTCGCTCATCTCCCTTCAGAAAAATCTGCTCAACAACTTTCATTTCACTTTCACTAATTACCGGAATTGATACATTCATATCCAAGAGTATCTCCTGTTACGCTAGTAGGAAATATTACTTAGAGCCACTGTTAATTGTGGCTCTAACTCTAACATTTAAATAATTCCGTACGCCTAACGGTCTCAAATTCGCAATTTTGAAAAGTATTATAAGATTATATATACATACCCATATAATAAGACAGGTTTGAGTTTAGAACTGGTTAAAAGAAAGAATATATACCTACGTAACGTAAGATATCTATTTTCTATATTAAAATTAGCGGTACACTGGGCCAATGCAATGAAAACGACACTGGGCCAACGGTTGCCAAACAGCACTGGCCCAATGAATGAAAACATTGGTTAACAAATCCAGTGATTTTTGGATGTACCAGTATATTTATTATACTGGTTCTATTTTGCAGTTATCGCCAGCAAATCAGAGAAGTTAGGTGCAAGCGATCTTTCCTAACTTTAATCATATCAAATAGACAATTTAATATCTTCAATTAAGTATATCTTTGAAATTGTAGCCGTTTCTGTCAATTTAGTATAAATAGGCCCGTTATCCCTTCAATTATTAATTTAACACTTTGTTTTATTACATTCATAAAAATGAGCTTGGACGCTTGTTAATTCATACATTTAGTATAAAAATTTATTTTTCCGTCTGAAATAATATTTCACATTAAAATTTATACTTTCTATTTAATTTTAAGTAGAAATATTATTATTTGGATAAAATAGCGTATGTAAAATTATACAATGGAGGTTGAATTGCCAAGTGATCTATTTGTTTTTCCTGACTTCGATCTGAAAAACGTATTTGTAGGATAGTTAATACATTGTTAGAACTAACTGTTGTCTTCACGGCTTCTGAATAATGTGATCTAATTAATGCACCTTTTATATGAAAATAGTACTGGCCGTAGACATGAATGACATCGGCACCGTTAAATATTGCCGGTACCAATAAGTCGTTTATACGTGGTAATACTGTTCAGGGCCGGTGGACATCCGTGAGGTGGGCCAACGTCGGGCCTTTCCTGGCCCAATACACGGAGTTTCGTTCTGAATTGGGCCAACGTTGGCCCAGCATTGTAATGTTTATTGGGACAGGTAACCGTGTGGAAGGGAAGAATAGGCATCCATGGATAAGAGACCTACACAGTAAATCTGCTTACCCAAAGCAGAAAAAAAAGAGGACAAAATTTGGGAAAAGCCAAGGAAAAACGCCCCCAAACTAAGCTAAACCTAAAACAAAAAATATAACAAAGGCCTACCTAGAGGTAGCCTCGGGACATAGGGGGAGGGGCGGTAATAATATTTCAACCCCCTATTCTAATAATCAGACACCCTTTTCCCCCCACCGAAAAGGGACTAAACGCCGGTAGCTTGATTCACCATGATTTGAAGAAATAATAGTAGCTTAAATAAAGTAAATGATCCTACCTAATTAACTAACTGTTGAAAAGCATAGCTTTTGCGTTATCTCTAAAACTCCAAGGGCTAAAACACACTACAAGCAGCACCGAGCGGCGCGAGCGGAGCGCCATTAATGTTGTTTGGTATTCGTATATACGGAGACGCTTGGCTGTTCACACTGCGAGCGGAGAAGCGCTGCAAACAAACAATGATATTAATTGTACTCCGCTTCGCTTGTAGTGTGTAAGTACCCTAAGCCGTAAAAATATTATAACATGGTATAAATAAATTTCTTTTCTTTTTCATTCAGCTCTTAGGACCTATTTGTGTTACTCTTCAAAATACTAACTAAACATCACTTATTTATTTATCTGCCTAACGAAGCAGGGATAGTAATTAAACGATATGGTTGAGGTAGCTATAATTAATCTTTAATTTTCTGATTTTGCCATCTACTTCAAATCGTGATTATAATAAACAGCTCTCAAATCACAACTAAATTCTGTTTCAAGATGACGTCCGTTGAACTGCAACATGACCATAGGTCCACGAACAATCATTATCCTCGGCATATATTCTCTGAAAATGAGTTAATAGTTTAATGTGGAATATACTCAGAAGTATAAACTTGTCAGAAAAAAATTCCAATATTTATGGAAAAGTTCCTTTTAATTCTATTTTTTTTTTTTTGCGGCATCAATCAAGATGCGATCTTCAAAATTTCAGGAGAACTTACCTCTAGTTTCTTCATCTAAAATAATACAGCCACTTAAAGGTCCTCTCCACGCTCCTCGAAAAAAATGAGTTTATAACATAATGTTATAGAACAAAGGTCTACGATCATTATTACGCAAACCGCATACAATTCGGTTCAGTGTATATTTTATAATTTGTTTTTAAAGTTTTTTAATAGTCTGTGAGCAACAATTGAGCGAATCACTAACCTGATGCTCAAGAAGAAGATTGTACACTCTTTGTTTTGATTACGAATTTGAATTTTAATAACACATCAATGCGTTTTCGGCCTATATTTTATATATTAATTATTTCCTAAAGTATATAAACGTTTCTATAATAAGTTTATCCAATTTTATACCTTAGCACGAATATTAAATGAATTTATTAAACCTAATACCTAGTTGACAATCAAAACAAATGGTGTACATTCTTTTTATTTAGGCTGAAAATTTCTTAAATTAGTAAATCGGAAGTAAAATAGGTTTTGTACAGTTTAGATTATTAAAAATCTTTAAAAACATATAAAATTAAAAATATGCTACCAAATTCGATGCGGTTTGCAGCAAAATGATAAGAACATTAGCCTCGTTGAATAAGGCAATAAAAATATTTGCTTGGAGGAGACCTTTAAGGCTAACATATAGTTCATCACATGTTTAATACCAAATCGATAACAAACTCACCTCCCACTTTTTCTAATTTGGTGACTATTGACTGAGAGACTGTCCTCACCAACGAGTTTCAGTAAATGATCAGGGCAAGTAATTTCGATATCGTGATTTGATGGCGTCTGAAAAGAATACGTCATCACATATTTACATATATAATTTGAACATAAATATTTTTTTTTTTTTCATGCTTAATCTGTATCAACCTCACCTTAAAATGGTAAGTTGAGAATCATAAAAATATAAAATGAAAATTGTTCAGTTTTAGTATCTACTCACACAAAAAATATGCAACAAATTTAGGTATAAAACTAAAGCAAAATGTTCATTATAATTTCTATTACTATTACTAAGAATGAATTCAAAGATATATTAGTTATCAATAGTATCTTCACGCTGATTATATACTTACAGTTATAATCAAGGAACAACTATATCTTTGTGTAGTAGAATAACGAGATATCTTCTGTAGCTCAACATCGTGTCTCTTGAAGATTTCTAGAGTATCTCCAGTCTTTAGATTCACAGTCCTTTTCCCAGAGCTACTTCTGTAATAAGTATATCTTTTACTTATTTCATCTAAATTTACCGCAGGCGAAATGTTGCTATCTAATCTTGTTTGAACTCTAGAACATCTCCCCAAATTGTAGACAAATCTTTCTGGATGAACAGCATCGACGCCATTTGCGGACATGCGTAAGGAATTCGTTCGCGAAGGAGATTCAACTTCTTTTGGCAAAGATTCGAATCTTTTTAGCAAAGTTTCACTGTTGGGAGAAGCAGTGGAAGTTTTCTGGAACTAAAATACAATTTTAGAATATGCAAATTCCAATTACAAAGAATCTTTCGTGAAATGCGATATTTTTTATCAAATACTTACCAAAATGTACAAAATAAAAAATAAATAGAGTTTAATTCCCATTATAGATTTTTGATTTAACCAAAAGTTGTCAATTATAAAAAGAATCTGGAAAAAATTTATCTGATATTAGCAAATATTAATCACTATATGAATTCTGAAACAAGAATTTTATTATAAATTTAATAAATAATAAAACTAACACAATAGACTTCGAAGAGAAAATCAACACGAAAAATGACTTTCGATACTAAATCCTCTATTTTATTAGGGAGTTTATATAGTGTTCATCAGAATCAATTCAATTAAATACAAGGGACTCTAAGAAATGGTAAGGCAGGAAAGTGGCGACATGATTGATTGATCAATTAATTATTAGGGTATTTAATTTATGCTTCGAAATCAAGGGCAATATTGCAGGGGTCAAAAGAAAATTAGATACAAAGGACTGGAAGAAGCAGTCAAAAAGGAAAGTGGCTCCGAGAGAAAAATTACCACACATAGTCGGTGACAATGCTCATGGATGCAGTAAAGCTACTCCGTGAGTACAGTCACTTTCCAAGGAATGTGACGAAGCAGAACGCAAGCACCGGTGACTACACTCACGGATTGAAGAGGAAAATGAAGAGGTGAAAGTAAATGAAGCATATAAGAGCCTACATAACAGAAAAATCTAAGATCTCGTACCTGAAGAGCATAACCCTAGCGCAATCCTCTAAAACTGCAAGTATAGCGTTGAAGGTCCTCTCCAGGCTCCGAGGAAAAAATGAGTTTATTACATAATATTATATTATACGATCATTATTCCACTAACCACATAAATTTTTTTTTTGTTTTTACTTGCCACTCATGGGCGAGTCAGCCACTTGCTTGCGAAACTCGGATGTCAACTTGCATGGTATTGCAATATAACAGTAACTCGCATAGTAAATAAATAGTTAATAAATAGTCTATCTATTTACTATGGTAACTCGTATGTCATGTAATGCAGATATATATTTCTTCTATTCTAAAACTGAATAATTTCTTATTCAATTAGGTAGCCGATTTGTCATATTTTCGTTTGAATCGGCTTCATATTGTTTGGGGTTTTATTTGATGGTTAATAAAGCAAGTATATCTTATTATTCTTATATAAGTTTGAATTTGCTATATTAAATATTATGAATAAAAAAAAAATAAATAACCTATAATATTTATCCAATTAATTAAAGGTTAAATTAATTAATAAAATGTTAATTAAATTAATAAAATGTTAATTAAATTAATAAAATGTTAATTAAATTAATAAAATGTTAATAAAATTAATAATTTTTTAAATTAAATTAATAAAGATATTATTTATTATTTAAATTAATAAAGATATTATTTATTATTTAAATTAATAAATTGTTAAACAATTCAATAAAAATGTTGATTGAATTAATAAATTGTTAATAAAATTATTAATTAAATAAAAATGTTGATTGAATTAATAAATTGTTTTTAAAATTAAAAGAAGATATTTATTTATTAAATAAATATTATAATACACCATGCGAGTGTAGGCTCAGTAACTATCTATTTACAAGCCAGCAGTTCGCACTTTTGTGACCGGGTGAGGCGAGTCGAGCTACTCGCATGCGAGTACATTGGAACAGCTGCTGTCCACTGTCACGACAGTAACTCGCACCGTGTAACAAGGCCTTAAAGACCTTGTTACACGGTGCGAGTAAACGTTCGAGTTGGCCTGGCCAGTTACTGTAGTACAGCTACTCGCACAGTGTGACAGCATCCGTCGAGTTACTGTCATGGAAATTCATTGCTATGAACATTGGGCTACTGGCATGCGAGTACAATGGGAAAGCTACTGTCACGACAGTAACTCGTACCGTGTAACAAGGCCTTAAGAAACGCCACCGCTCTTTTTCATTTGAAACTAAAGTAGACCATTGATAGTCTAAGAGACTAATACACATTGTAGTATAAATAACTAACGCTATCCTCTAAAACTACAGAGTAAAAACTTATAAATATTGCTTACACGTTAAATAAAGTTTAAATTGTTGTTAGAACTTAGAATTATACATGCTATCAAGGTACATATTGTGAGGCTAAAGGCCTTGTTACACGGTGCGAGTAAATGTGCTAGTTGACCTTGTCAGTTACTGTAGTGCAGCTACCTACTCGCACAGTGTGACCGAATCAGTCGAGTAACTGTCATGGAGATTCAATGCTTTGAACATTGAGCTACTAGAAAGCGAGTACAGTGGGGCAGCTACTGTCCACTGTCACGACAGTAACTCGCACTGTGTATTAAGGCCGTTAGTGTCCGGAAGCTCTCGTCACTAAGACATTTTAAGTGTTTGTAAGCACGTACATTCATTTACAATGAATAATTGTGGCATTACGAAAGGGATTATTAAACATAATATAAATAAAGTATTTCATCTTCACTCCTTTCAGTACTCCGACAACCTGTCAAAAATTTACTGGACCAAGTTCAGAATTTAATAGTAAATAGCATGCCTCCCGATACACATATATTAGTACATATTCAATTTCACAATAATTAAAATGAGGGTATTAATAAACGTTCGAGATTAGGGTGTTATAAACGCGCAGCGCATTCACGAGATTGTGCAAATGGGCAAATGGCGCGGAACACATACATTAGATAAATCACGTCACAAAAGTATTATTTGAATTTGAGGCTTTATTTAAACAAAGCATAGTAATAAATAGAAAAACTACTGATATGTGAAAAAATCAACGAGTTTAGTGAAGACAAAATAATTTTTCTTTAACAACAATCCACAGTTAATACTTTCAGTTATGTTCATTGGTTGTCTTAGAAAACGTGGAATCCAAGTACTACAACAAATTAACATTTCACACATTATGTACCAACACAAGAGCCTGACCGCCACGCACTGTCCACAACTGTCACCTACGAAGGATACTTCAAAAATGAAAAATAAACGAGAAAATTATAAGGAAAGAACTAATGATATCTATTGGGTGAAACTTAAAAGGGACAGTAGACTTAAATAAAATTTTGACACTTCTTATAAAAGTGTTTTTGGAAATGACTAATTAGTTATAATATACGCACACATACGAAAATTCATTCGTCTGACATACAACGAGTTTGTTCAAAGGATTATTCTTTATAGACCTCTACCTAGCTATTGAAGCCACTTCCTGTAGTCCCTAGGATAAGATTTTGATTGGCAGTCATGATGCTTGCAGGTAGCTATCATCGATAACAATAAAAATAAAATTTAAATAACAATTATTAAGCTATATACTATTCTTTTATGTGATCGAACTATGAAGCCGTCCGATAACTCGGAACCTACACACGTACTATTCTGCAGTTCAAGAAATTTGTCACATAAATAATCTTCAGCATAACGATTTAGAACAATATTTCTATCGGAGTTATTTGGAATGTTACAATATGTAAAGCAATTTCAATTAATACGTAATTAACAAATTAACAGATTCTCTGCGCTAGAAACGAAAAACTAAACTACTGCTCGACGTGTTCAACATCCCTTTCCACATTTTAGAGATCGTAATATTTAGAATATTTTTGTGAATTAATTGTTATGTGTAAGATGTTTCAATCAATCCTATACTTCCTTCAGTCCTGTTTACCATTAACCTTATAGTAGCTTTTTATCCACCTCTTGAGAAAATATTTATACGTAGCTACCGTAATTTTGGTAAGAAAACTGTTGCTAACAGCCTAACACAACTGTCTTGATATGCCTTACTGTTAATAACTAAATCCAATTTTATTAGATTAGATATCTAATAGATATCTAATCTAATAAAATTGGAACTGGCACAGTACTGTAGTGACACTGTGTCAGAGTGTCAGTTAAAGCAAATTAATTGGCTTACATTTCAAATTTCAAAACTCATAGATATTATCTATGAGTTTTGAAATTTGAAATGTAAGCCAATTAATTTGCTTTAACTGACACAGTGTCACTACAGTACTCAGTACTGTGCCAGTTTGTATTTGGTGGACTGAACTCCTTACTTTTTCAAAAATCTGAGAAAATTAGAAATAGCTGGCTGCCCCATGTTTGAGGTTTCAGAGGCTGGAAAATTGTAAGCCAATTTTTGAGCCAAAATTTTACAAAAATTCTGAGCTAAGCCAATTTGGCTTAATTTTTGAATATTTCAAGCCAAAATTAACATCCATGTTTCATTGTGTGGCCACTGACATGAAAGTTTCCAGTTTGGTCAGAAAATGCCAAAATGGATCAAGGTCGCCACATTTAAGATACTTTGAAGAAAAAATAGGACTTCTTAGTGAAGATTTTACACTTCAAAACATCCTTATGCATCATGTCCACCCATATTGTATTTGGTGGTAAATTCCAATGAAATGTCGGCAGATATTCAATTTCTCTAATAAAAAAATTCCTGTAATGTCCGATGTCGGAGGATATTTACTAATTTAGCTATTAATTCCTATTTTACCATTAATTTTTGGAGGGGCAATTGGAAAAATGTTGGAGGACTAGACAAATTGATGAAAAAATGTTGGCAGCTATTTTTTCAGATTTTTGAAGAAGTCAGAGGAGTTCAGCCAGTTTGCAGAATGCCAAGTAATAAAGCATGTCCAAACTCGCCATTTTAATGGCGAGTTTGTGACAGTTATTTTGAGCCCTTCAATTGCAAATGGAGAGTTTTATCTATTTTTCTCCTATGCTACAATGTTATTTTGGAGAGAATTTATGAAAATTTGATCATTTTGGAGAGAATTTATTGAATTTTCAATTTTGGAGAGAGCTGGAGAGACAAATGGCGAGTTTATGAGACATACTATTTTACTTAGGCAGAATGTGTCTCTTCTCCCGCAGAGATTTTAATTTGAGAGACGGTTACTCTCTGGCTCTCAGTAGCAGATTCAGAATCTCCCGCAGCTAAATTAATGGTAACATAGGAATTAATTCAAAATCTCCCGCAGCTAAATTAATGATAACATAGGAATTAATTCAAGATCTCCCGCAGAGATCTCCAATTTCTAAAGATTCAATCATAAACTAAGCAGAGAGTCTTTGAAAAATCTTCCATATTCTGCAGACTGGGAGTTCAGTGCACCAAATACAAACTGGATGTCCACCATGTTTTCAAGTGTGGCAGGGAAGTCGCCAGTTTAGTGGGAAAATGGATCCAGGTCGCCACATGTAAGATACTTTAGAAGAAATCTGACTTCCCAGGGAAGATTTTACAGTTGAAAACATTCTTTCGCTTCATGTCTGATGCATGTGTATCTCTTGAGACCATTTTGGGAGTGATTTACTTGTTATTTACATGATTTTGAACTTATTTCACAGTTTCACCCTTCAAAAGTCACCAATATACTGGCGACTTTGTCCATACTTTGAAACATGCCATGGCATGTCCAGTCTGCGAAAGATGCATGAAGTTGTGAAGTTTATCCGGCGACTATTGAGGCCTTGAAATTAGTCTCCAGAAGGCAGAATCCAGACTGTATTTCATGGTAAATTCCACCAACTTGTCGGTAGAATTTTTCATCATTGAAAATAATATTCTTGCAAAGTCCTTGAATTTTTAGCTATTTTTTCCTATGTTACCATTAATTTGCGGTGGAAAATTAGGTAAAATGTTGGTGGATCAGCCAAATTACTGCAAATTTTTGGTGGATTTTTTCAGCTTTTTCAAAAAGTCAGTGGAATTTTGTGCACCAAATACATACTGGTCCAGAATTATCTGGTAACAATTTTCCAATTAATTCCTATGCTTACATGTAATTAGTGAACAGAATTTTGAGATTTTAGGCCATTTTGGAGTCTTGCACCAGATTACGGCGCACCACTGTACATTCTTTTAGATAGGTAATTTGATAGAAGATTAATAATCTATGGACCCATGGAGACTGGAGTGAATGTGATAATTGTTGTAGGCTATCAAATTCATAACTGATGGTACTTGAATCCAATGTTAATACTACACAGTTTAATTCTTTGATAGAGATAATTAATTTGGAATAGAAAATAAAATTTATCATAGAAAACTGGAATAATTATGATTTTATGGGATAACTATTGTAAACCTTCTGTCTGAAGTCAGACGTCAGTGAGGTTCTAACTTATCAGTTAGATGTATCGGGCCATGTTTTAAAGTATGGACAAAGTCGCCAGTATATTGGCGACTTTTGAAGTGTGAAATAAGTTTAAAAAACATGTAAATAACAAGTCAATCATTCATAAAATAAGTCTCAAGAGATACACATGCATCAGACATGAAGCATGAGGATATTTTTTATATTTCCAAGTGTAAAATCTTTACTAGGAAGTCAAATTTCTTCTTTAAAGTATCTTAAATGTGGCGACCTGCCACACTTCGAAACATGGGTATCGAGGGGGCGTACTGTCCCCCGAACCCCCCTGCCACTTGCCAGGTCATTAAACATTCAAAAATCATGAAGTGTGCAGTACAACAAACTAGCGGATACAACAAACTACATAACAGACAATTATGTTGTAATCATTGATAGAATTTACAGTGGTACGCCGTGTTATAGTGCGCCGTAATGTGGTGCGCCGCTCAGCTTTTAGGTACTGTTGGATGCATGTGTATCACTTGAGACTATCTAGGAGTGATTTACTTGTTATTTACAGGTTTCTAAACTTATTTCACCCTTTAAAAGTCGCCAATATAGCATGCAGAGTTCAATTTTTTCAAATATTATGAAATATATAAGACTTTAATTTTACTTTGTTAAAAGAAATAATGTCTAGTTTCTGCAGAGTTGTCTTTACTCTTTAGGATGAATCTCTAACAGAGTTACTGAGTTATTAGTCAATCAGAAGATAGTTATTTTTTCATCCTGGGAACATAGGAATTAATTCAAAATTTAAAGCCAATTTGACATATCTGACTCCTGAGTTTTGTCCTTATGAAATCTAAGCCAATTGATTGGCTTTGACTGACATACTCTTTAACATGGCGGGTCAAGCAGGTAAATTGCAGCACACTAACAAACTGCGGCCCAGTCTGCAAAGTGTGTTAAATCTGTCGCCAAGATTTTATATTTCAGGACAATTTACCTGCTTACCCTAGCTGCCATCATTTTTCATCAATTTGTCTAGTCCTCCAACATTTTTCCAGTTTCTCCTCCAAAAGGCAAAAATTAATGGTAATATAGGAATTAATAGCTAAATGTCCTCCGACATAGCAGGAATTATTTTATTATTTCCAATTTATACCGATACCATTGCCGATACTACCCAAAAATGCCGATACCGATACTTCGTCCCATTACTAGTTATAATGTTACCATTAATTTTCGGTGGATAAATTGGGAAAATGATGGTGGGTCAGCAAAATTACTCTAAATTTATGGTGGATTTTTTCAGCTTTTTGAAAAAGTCAGTGGGATTTTGTGCTCCAAATACAGACTGGCTAATGGTGAGAAATATTTAATTTTCTGCTATGCTATATTTACAATGATGCAATCCAATTAGTCAAAATAAAATCTTGGAGACAGATTTGCCACACTTTGCAGACTGGCTATTGCCTATTTTGTCTTCTGTTCAAAGTTCAAACCTTACTGCAGCCTGCAGGAACTGGTGAACTGTTCTCAAAGAAATCATCTATTTTGGCTTTTGTTCTCAGTAAAATACATGTAAATATAGGCCAGATAGGCAGGTAATAAAGCATGTCCACACTTGCCATTTTAATGGAAAGATTTGGGGAGGAAAATGGAGAGTTTGTAAATCATACTATTCCACTTTGCCTATAATCACAAATGATGTTGTTTGACTAGGTACAATTTGCAAATTAAAAATGATAAATTTTACTCTATGTTGCTACTCTAAACTCTTCACTAGTTTAAAATTTAATATTATTTTTATTAAATTTAAAATCATTTTTATTAAATTCAAAATTATTTTTATTTACATTTTTAATTTTTTTTTTTAATTGATGTTCTGATAAAGAATACTAGATGTTAACTAGCTAGCTGTATTTATTATTCCTCTCTTAATTTTTTTATCTAATATTAATCAATGTTACTTAATTTCATTTCAAGTTATCAAAATGAATAATTCTAAATTTGTTTCAGATAGCTACACGTCAAAATTATAAGACGTCACTATCGACTATCCAAGCAGCTGTGTTTCAAGAGTTCCTCTACATTTGGATTTTCTTAAAGAGTAAGGTACTATTTGAAATTAGCCTAATAAAATACACCTCCAAATCTATTGCTATAGCCTATAGCTAAAATATAACTTCCACATATGTTCCACTAAATAGTAATGGTAAAAACTGAATAGTTAAAATCTTTCTTAAAGGGTAAAAAAAAAACATTCAGAATTAGCCCTACAAAATATACCCCCTCCCCAAAATTATTGCTATACAAATTGAACTTCACATATAGTCTACTAAATAGTAATAACTAGTTATATCATTGATTTCATAGTCCCTTATATTAATAAATATTCTTAAAATATCTCCATTGTGTTTTATACTACTGTTAATGTAAGTGGCTTTATTTTCAAATGACTCTTTCAGTTATACTTTATAAAATAACTAAATTTAAGTAGATGCATAGTTAAGTAAATTAGATTTAAACACCAAGTGTGTGGAAAGATATTTAATAAATATTGATTAATATGGGCTTAGTTATATAGCTACATCTTTTAAACATACCATATAATTGTTGGTAGATGTATTTAGTATACGTATCCAAAACTGTCAAATTGTGATAGATTTAATTATTAAATTAATCATACGAGTTTTTAACTTCAGATTGCAATATTTTTATTCACATGAAAATATATTTTTCAGATCTTGAAATGGGGGCAAAGAAGAATACAAATTCTATTCCCACAAACGATGAGAACTCCAAACGTTGCGGTAATGGAGAATTGGTGAACATTGTGGTACTCGGAGACATTGGCCACTCTCCACGCATGAATTACCATGCCTTGTCTCTAGCAAAAGAAGGATTCACCGTCAACCTAATTGGTTACTCGGGTTCAAAGCCACAAAATGAAGTGCTGTCTAACCCTAATATCAAGATAACTAATTTAAGTGCTCCACCTTCATGCCTCAATCGTTTGCCTACTCTTCTACGTTTCGTCTTCAGAGTTTTGTGGCAAGCTTTCTCTTTACTCTGGAGTTTGGGTTGGTCCAAAGTACCAAAATACCTATTGCTTCAAAACCCACCTTGTGTACCAGCCTTGCCCATTTGCTGGTTTTATTGTATACTGACTGGAGCGAAACTGATGATAGACTGGCATAACTATGGTTACACTATCTTAGCATTAGGCTTAGGAGAGACGCATATTTTAGTCTGGATTTATAGGCTAATTGAAAGAGTATTTGGAAAAGTAGCGTCAGCTGGGATTTGTGTTAGTGAATCAATGAAAAATGATTTGGAAGAGAATTGGGGAGTGGAGAATATTACTGTTCATTATGATAGACCACCTAGTAGATTCCATCCAACTACCATTGAAGATCAGCATGATCTGTTCATGAAACTTTCTTCCTCAATGCCTAGTCTTGCTGGAAGTTCTCCTGATAAGACTGTGTTTACGGAGAGGTTTGCAGATGGTAGGGTTTCTCACTGTCCCGACAGACCAGCTCTGCTCATATCTTCCACCAGTTGGACTGAAGACGAAGACTTCTCTCTACTAATTGATGCTCTCTCTGATTACGACAGGAAAGCAATTCAAAGTCCCAATGTCTTCCCACCACTCATAGTCATCGTTACGGGAAAGGGGCCTCTGAAAGAATACTATCTTCAGATGGCCAAACTTAGCAACTGGGAGAGAATTATTTTGGAATCCGTTTGGCTGGAAGCAGAAGATTATCCTAGGCTTCTAGCCGCAGCAGACATGGGTGTAAGCTTACACACCTCCAGTTCTGGATTTGATTTACCTATGAAAGTGGTTGATATGTTTGGTTGTGGTCTGCCAGTTATTGCTCAGTACTACCCCACTCTGGACGAGTTGGTGAAGCAGAATGTCAATGGTATCACCTTCAAGTCTTACGATGAACTCACGGACAGACTGCTTAGTTGGTTCAAAGGTTTTCCACACCGGCAGAGCCACAAACAACGATTGGAGAAATTCAAAGCCAACATTGAGAAGTTTAGAGCTCAGCAATGGCATGAGTCTTGGAAAGTGAATGTTCTACCTTTAGTCAGTCCCTCGACTAGTTTGAACAAAGTAGATAAAACTAGTAGCAAAAAAGAAGATTAGGTCTTTCCATGTCATGTTAGAATTCTATTTAAAAATTATGTTATGTTGAATGACTTGAATCTAATGAAATCTTCTAAAATTTCTATTCATACAAATTTAGAATTATGCATGTCCTATTTACTTTCGAAAGGAATATTCCAATAAATGCTGTGCTATACTATTCACTAACTGTGGTTGTGTCTAATTTAGTAATTTATAATTATCTAGGTAGCTAATTAAAACATGCTCATTCAGATAAATATTTATAAGAGTCATGGCTGTAAAATTCATGTTTAAAACTTACACAATGTATCAAATTTCAAACAGATCAACTCCGTATAGCTATTAGTCCCCAGGGGCTCTGTCCAGTTGAATAAGCAGGGGTTGTGTAATTTTGTTTCTGGTCAGTTTTAATTTTGGTCATAGATTGTGTTTGGTTTAATTTTTTTAAGTTTCTTTCAGCACCATCAATGAGTACGCCCCCAGGGGCTCTATCCTGAAGCTGTCTGTGGTGAATGGAAAAGAAGGGGGATGGCGTCCCTTGGGCCCTGAACTGTTGTAATTTGGATTATGGATTGTCTTCTTTCATTTTTAGTTTTTTTTACCATGTTTATCATTTTTTTAACGCTACTTGCAGTTTTAGAGGATAGCGCTAGGGTTATGCTCTTCAACTACGAGGTCTTAGATTTTTTGTTAGGTAGGCTCGTAGGGTTCATTTACTATCACCTCTTCATTTTCCTCTTCCATCCGTGAGTGCAGCCACCGGTGCTTGTGTCCCGTTTTGTCACATTCCTTGGTAAGTGACTGCATTCATGGAGTAGTTTTTCTGCATCCATGAGCATTGTCACTGACGGTGGTAAGTGACTTTGTTCATGGAGCCCCATGTCTGACTGCTTCTTCTATTCCCTTTTATTTACTTTCCTTTTGACGTCAGCGATATGGCCTTTGGTTCCGAAGCAGACATTAAACACCTACTGAATTAATTAATCAATGAGTACAGTTACCGACAGTTGATTTCTGACTTTCTCTACCTATATTACTGCTTCTTCAAAGTTCCTTGTGTTTAATTTCCTTTTGACGTCAGAAATTTTTCCCTTGTTTCCGAAGCAGATGTTAAACCCCTATTAAATTTATTTTCGATGTTGTTATGGATCAAATAAAGCCTTCATTTTCTAGCTCATGATAGCTAACGAATATATCTATTTAGCGTGTTAACAATAATATTTATTGTCACATAACTTGATACAGTAGAACTCATCTATAGCTAATGAAATCCTGTATAGTGAATATAATGTCCTGTATATGAAAGTAGCCTCTATAGTGAACTAATTATCTTTAGTCTGCCATAGAAAAGTATTAGTTTTCTATAACTGATGGCCATTCATAACAGACTAGAAGAAAATTAACTCACTATTGACTATAGAGGCTACTTCCTTACTCATGATTTCATTATGGAGGAGTTCTACAGTGATTAACTGCTCGAAGAGTAGTTTTTCTGCATTCATATTTGTGAACATTTTGTTTGTCTTCAATTAGTACGGTCAGTAGTTTTGAATGTGTTGTTTAGGAAATAAGTTATTTAGATAGCAGAGTGTGTTATACATTTAGTTGTGTAAAGGTACGTTTTGCATTCAGCGATTGTTGCGATTATCACTCAACGATGATCTCCCAGCAATAGGAATACTTTGAAATACTGTTCAGCGATAATCGCTCGTTGCAAAACAGCCCCATAGGAATAGCATTGTACTAGTGCTCTGCGATAATCACCGGGCGTCGATCTTTGAGTGAAAATCGCAACAGTTTCTGCATGCAAAACCTACCCTTAAACTGATCATGGCTAGTTTGTTGAACTTTATATAGCTTATTCGTTGGTAGATTAGTTTAAGAGGTTTGTTGTGTTTAATTTTGAACGAGTAAATTGCTGATAACTATTTAGAATAAAATTCATACTTTTGTATCTATTAGATTTTATGTAAGCTAGACAGTAGACTGCTATTTCATTCACTATCAAATTATGTCTTTGAGTGTTGTATTGCCTCTGGTAATTTCTTTCTTTTCATTGTATTCTGTCTGCACGGAGTAGCTTTTATGCATCCATGAACACTCAACAATTACCTCAACGAATTTTAAGAAATAGTTCCAGTCAAAATTATTTTATTAGGCAAGTCTAAATTAGTTTCTTAAATATATTCCTGTAGCTAACTAAATATTTTTTATTTGAATATGTTGGGTTGTAGCTATAATACATAAGGAAAACTTAAATCGAAAAATAACTTAGGTTCATATTATGTGCAATTCGAATACTATACTCAGTTTATATCTAAGATATAGAAATGATATTGGTTATAATTAGGTGTGATATGTGACTCCATATTTATATGTAGATTTGTTATATTCTTGTATTGGCTAGAAATGTTTGTATTTTTGTACTTTGGTGAACTTCAGTAAAGCTTGAGAAAAATAATAATCATTTTCATTCTAAAGTTCCCTATGATAATTTTATTCTAGGGAAAAGTAACTGATAGTAAATACCAGAAGATAATTTCAATAGGTTCTTATTAAAAATCCGTATTAAAATGTAACTGGAGATTTCTTGAGAACTTAATCATATTATGGTGCATTTTATCTCATAACTACTGTACTTGCCCGTTAAAATAACGGGTCTTCAATAGTAATTTATTACCTTTTATTAGTTTCTTAAAGTGATCTCAATTAAAATTTATTTTTCTTCATTAGCTGATACTATATTTTATAGATAAAATACACGCAAAAATTGAATATAAACAATTTAAATATCAAGCCAATATAATTATTTGACAGTTCCATATTTCCGATCATGTAAGGAAAAACATTCAATAATAGTAACTAGCAAGACCCGTGGAAATTCCACGGGATGAGAATCAAAAAGAATGTTCTGATAGAACTCATTATAAAAAAACTCCTATTTAGACAGAAAACATATAAAACGCAATAAATGTTTTTAGTAACATGCTTCTGAAAATAATATCCTTTGTATTTAATTATCTTGGTCACATCACGTACTCGATTAGCACCAGCTTTATGGGGCGATATTGATCGAATGTATGTTTAACCCGTGTTGTGACGGACAGACCGACTGATACGGCTAATTTATTATAGTATATAGATTATCCCTTATAAATAATTTATTGGAGACATTAATTTGGTTTACACCAACTTTATG